>OZ025221.1:5987967-6225467 GCA_964019055.1 Anthopleura xanthogrammica | reverse complement strand
TCCCGCTCTACAGCCACCCAGTTATTACGGACAGTTTTGTAGGTCCCTTACATTACATTTTCTATTAAATGTATCCGCTTAAGGTGACTGGCTACTTTTGGAAACAAATTTAAACTTTTTTTTAAACTACGAATTTTTAAAGTGAAATTTAATGCTGATTCCAAATATGAAAAGAAAAATAGAGAAATCAATGAAGTTTATTTTAGGAAGTTCCCCATTACAGAATTTTTTTATTTTTTCTTAGTACTTACGAACCATTAAATAAAAGCCACATGCAAAGTTTTAAAAAGATTTACCGTCCAGTTTTTAAGTTATTTTAGTTTAAGTATGAGGTTTTTTGGGACAAAATTTTCCTATTCCATTTCAAATGATTCAGTGCTACGTCATTTAAGAGCGCGCGCGCTCATTCATTGAAAACTATTTCGAGCCTCCTTAATGGATGTCTACGCGCGAGTTTTTGAAGCAAAAATTGCGCCACCGGAAGTGATCAGGAAAAAAATTACAACTCATAAGATAATAGTTCTTCGCAGACTATATCATGCACAAATGCCGGGTAGCGAATTATTTTACAATACCACATTAATATTTTTGAATAAAAGACAAAGAAATAAAGTGGGATAGGAATTCCTACAAAAATCTATTTTTTCATGCGTTAGAAAAATTAACTTTTCTTAAAAGTTTGATATAACGTAGATTCTTAGAAGTTCTTTCAATTAAGCTTATAAAAAGCATAGAGTCCCGTGCAAAATTTGAGGGTTTGGTTCCTCAATAAAATTTCATATTTTATTCAGCGGTTTTTATGTGCGCGCACATCGAGGGCTCAAATCGAGCGTTCAAAAGTAGGCAGTCACCTTAATACGGACACCGGTTAATACAGCCAACGGCCACTTTTCTATGACCCGATTGACAGGCTGCTATACAAAGTTAACCACATATTACGGACACTGGTTATCTATGCTGTATATTTTCAATGTCACCATCAAGTGTTAAAAGAGCGGCGTTAGTAATTGAAGGCTTTATTCAGCCTAATTACGACTGACGATTATGTTCCATCCATTGCCAAAGTTAATGTTTTCAAAAGCATGGCGTTTTATTGCAATCAGTGCTTAATGGCTTCTTCCTCTTTGAAGGTGTTTGACCGACATTGACTTTAATTTTTGTACTGTATCAATAAAACACATCATCATCATCATCATCATCATCATCATCATCATCATCATCATCATCATCATCATCATCATCATCATCATCATCATCATCATCATCATCATCATCATCATCATCACATGTTTGTGACGTATATTTTGAAAGCCCGCTTAATACGAACACCCGGCTAATACGGCCACTTTGGGATGTCCCTTTGGAGTACCTCCACTGCACCTCAATGACTGCGCGCTTAGAACAAATTTGTTAGTCAGTTTGTTTTCTCATGTCTCTAGAATCTATTCCAATCGAATTCAGGGTCTTCAGAGTTTGGAATACTTTTCCTAGATTGAATTTTCGTGAAGAACCTTTATTTGTTGCAAAACGAGACAAACAAAGCTGATAACTGGCCAAATGGTATGGTAATTATTAAAGATCACATATCCAAACCACCGTCACGACCTACTTTGTTTTCTCCTCATTAATTATTCACGAATTTGAGAAGAATAGATGATGCATAATGATGAGACTGATTCTGAATGATATTGATTAAGCAATGATGATGGTAGGAATTCATGAGGACAATGACATTGATATGAGTTTGTCGAAAAGGATGATTATAGACTCCTTGCAGCACGTCGGAATACAGCTCAATTTGGAGGGCAAAACAATAGGTTCCAATTCTCAGGAGATTAAAATTATTTTCTTTTGCCCTCCAAATTGAGCTGCTCTGACGTCACGTGCAAGGGGTCTATAGCTTATGATGAGGATGATGACAAGGATAAGATCGATTTGTTTTAATCGCCAACCTGTTTTCATTTTTCCAGAATTTTTAAGCTCCACTCACATCAACGTAGCAGCAACGTCCAATGGTGCTAGCTGTACCGCGACAGCAGGATCTGATGCTTGTACGAACGCTATCGACGGCCTCATTTCGTCTGATTGGCTTAAAACATCCGGAGGAGTTGGAATATTTATCAAGATCAACTTCGCTAGACAGTTTACTGTCAATACCTTGAGGATCATGCAACGAGCGGCCACCAGTGAACAGAACAAAAAGATTGCCTTGGAATTTTCTGGAGGCGAAATTTTTAAGGTACAGTAGTCTAAAATGTTGACATTAGATGATCCGTATTAGCTAGTGTTGATAACGAGAGGCTGGTGTGTAATTTACTATACGGTGTTATATATTATTTAGACAACATTAAAAAGAAACCTTGCAACTGTTCATTCGGATCCATCATTGTGGGAAGTCAAGTATTTCCCAGAAGTACGCGCAAGTTGGGTGAAGGTTACAGTCGAAAGTGTTTACTCTTCTGGAAACAACGGATTCAGAGAAATTGAGATATACAACAGGAATGCAGATAAAGGTAAGAGCTGGCAGAATGGGGAGGTCGGGGTTTAGGCGTTACAGGGTGTGTGACAAACGGTGTGTTACGAATTGTGTGACAGCATGGTCGAACAGTGTGTTACAAGGTGTGTAACGAACAGTGTGTTATAAGGTGTGGGACGAACATTGTTTCAAGGTGTTTCTCAAACTCATTAATAATTCACGATGTCAGGGACCAATTAGAACTTTGTATTTCAGTCACGTGCATAGGTCTTGATACACCGATCAAACACTGATCAAGACACTGATCAAGACACTGATCAAGACACTGATCAAGACACTGTATAAATTAGCATAAAAACAATTCTCATTGATTTCACTCTCTCTTTTTTTTCCTTACACTCTCTTTTTTTTTTTCTTTATTCTCCACCGTTTTCTCCTTTTTCACCTGTCTTACCTTTTTATCTAACATTTTATTTTTTATGTTACATTTTATCTTGGACGTACTGGGACTCGAACCGGGAACCTCTGCCTTGATATTCTAGTGTATTACCAACTAAACTAACAATGAATTCGTTGACAATTTTGGGTTGATGTTATATATTATAGAATAGATTAAGACCTATGCACGTGACTGAAATACAAAGTTCTAATTGGTCCCTGAGATAATGAATTATTAATGAGCTTGAGAAGTTTTCAAATCAAAAAAGTAATCAAATCGAAAAAGAGCCACCGAAGCTAATCATGAAGAAATTTCTTATGTTTTAGCCTCCAGAGATTCAAAAACAAATGAATTATAATGAGACTGAGAAGTCAGATCAAAAACTCGTGCTTCGTGTTTGATCAGGGAATCCAAACACCTCGAAACGGATGAAAGCACTCGGCCTTCGGCCTCGTGCTTTCATCCGCTTCTCGGTGTTTGGATTCCCTGATCAAACACTCGCACTCGTTTTTGATCTATTACGTAACGAACAGTGTGTTACAAGGTGTGTAACGAACAGTGTGTTACAATAGTGTGTGACGAACAGTGTGTTACAATAGTGTGTGACGAACAGTGTGTTACAAGTTGTGTAACGAGCATGACCGAACAGTGTGTTACAATAGTGTGTGACGAACAGTGTGTTACAAGTTGTATGACGAGCATGGCCGAACAGTGTGTTACAATAGTGTGTGACGAACAGTGTGTTACAATAGTGTGTGACGAACAGTGTATTACAATAGTGTGTGACGAACAGTGTGTTACAATAGTGTGTGACGAACAGTGTGTTACAATAGTGTGTGACGAACAGTGTATTACAATAGTGTGTGACGAACAGTGTATTACAATAGTGTGTGACGAACAGTGTGTTACAAGTTGTATGACGAGCATGGCCGAACAGTGTGTTACAATAGTGTGTGACGAACAGTGTGTTACAATAGTGTGTGACGAACAGTGTGTTACAAGTTGTGTGACGAGCATGGCCAAACAGTGTGTTACAATAGTGTTTGACGAACAGTGTGTTACAAGTTGTGTGACGAGTATAACCGAACAGTTTGTTACAATAGGGTGTGACGAACAGTGTGTTACAAGTTGTGTGGTGAGCATGGCCAAACAGTGTGTTACAATAGGGTGTGACGGACCGTGTGTTAGAGTGGTTTTCGTATGAGTGGGAGACGGTACTGCAGATTCGTAGCAGTACTGTAGCCGTAACGTACCTTACCGTATCCGTAACTACGCGTTGTGATTGGATGAATTACTGGAAGACAATGGGAAGCCAATTCAATGTTAAGGCATGTTGTACCGTGTACGTGCTGTAAGTCAGTACCGTGTGTTTCCCATTCATACGAAAACAGCTCTATAGGTTGTATTAGTATACAAGAGAGCATAAATAAGAGAGGGAAACTTCTTAATACCGCGCGCGCCATATGAATTCCCGGTTGGGCTATTTCTAGCATCCAAAGTCGTTTGGTTTTTAATTTTTTAGCGTGGACGTGTGCGCGCGCGCTCAAAAAGAACATACTTTTCGTCGATTTTTCTCACTTTTTTCGACAAAATGTATTAGACCTTTTTGCTCTATCACTATTTTCGACTTCGTGCGCTTTAAGAACAATAGGTGCAATCAAAGATTGTGCGAAATTTCAACATCTTTAGAATTTGAACAAAAGATGCTTGTATTTCATTGTTGTTGAACAATAGTTGTAGTCAGACCATAATTTCAACATTCGTAAGTGTTGTGCATTGGTATGGCCCGACTCGTTGTTAATCAAAACAATGAAATACAAGCATCTTTTGTTCAAATTCTAAAGATGTTCAAATTCCGTAGAATCTTTGTTCTCACCTATTGTTTTTAGAGTGCACGAAGTCGAAAATAGTGTTAGAGCAAAAAGCTCTATTAGATAAAGCAAAAAGAACAGGATTGGCTATGTTCTGTTCCCTGATAAAACACGACTGAGGCTGTTGAACACTCAAAAAGACGCGATATTTATGTTTTTCCCAAAAAGCACACAATTTTTGACGCACTGGAGTAGGGTGAGGCGAAAATCGACTTTATGCGAATGTTAAAAATAGCCCAACCGAGAATTCACATGGCGCGCGATATTACGAAGTTTCCCTCTTATTAGCTTATTTGTGCTCTTTTGATAATATAATGATTCAAGACCAAAAAAATGCATGTTTAAGGTAGTTCCAGACACTTAGATTTTTTCTTAGAAATCCTGTCATTTTTAGATCATTGTTAGGCAAGTCAAAAACCGAGGGGGTCACCGTATTGGTTATAGAGTTATATGATGTAGTAAAAGTAGGTATTTGCAATGATTCACGGTGTACAAACTCAAAGTAGTCTAGAGAATTCGAACGCATTCTGCGGGCAAAAGCATTAGACTATTTTAAACGATAGATCTAAGGATTATCTTACATTTCCTGTTACAAAAATCCTTCAATCATTTGCAAATATGAGTAAAACTGAATTCAAGAAGCAAAATTCTACGGCAATTACGCACAACTAAATGTGTATAGAGTTGTACAGTTTGTAAAATTCATGCCAATCCAATCAAGGAACAAATATTGTATTTTTATTCTAAATCGCAAGAATAGTAAGTGCAGCCTTGATTGAAAAGAAAAAATTTGGCGTTCACCGTACTAATAGATGAGCTATGAGCGAATAAATCCAATTTTTTGGTCAAAAAAACACAATTCCTGTCCGCACGGGACTGGGTTCTAGTACTTTAAACCTCCGCTTGCAACTTGTCAAATTGTCTTTGTAATCTTCAGAGACTCTAAGAACTATTTCGAATTGATTTTGGAATTAAAGATGTCAAATTAATTTCTTATTCATTCGTTTTTACAAAGTTGCAAATTCGTTGTTTTGAGACAGGTAATGAAAATCTTAGCATGTTTCGAAAAATGTCATTTTACCCAAAAAGTTGCATGAAATAACGAAATACTTTGTCAAGTTGTAGAAAAAGGATTTAAATTAAGATATTATTTAGATAAATTTTCGAAACAACGCAAATAAAGGGTAAAAAACGAGATGCGCGAAATGGATGCGCAGTAGCAAGGATCCGGAACTAGTTAAGTTAACGTGGAGTGAAAAACAACGTTCAAATAGGAGCCGAGTTAGCTATGACCAAAGATTTTCAGTTTTATTAAAATTGTTCGTTGTACGGCAAGCGGTTGCCCACCAACATAACAAAAAAAAAAGAAAATGCGCAAACTTTGGACTTTCTTCAAATAACTTTCTTCATATTTACTGGATTTAATTCAAACTTTCAAGATTTACTCACTTCTGCATGCTTTTTGGAGCCATGATGTTCTGTTGGTCTTGAATTATTATTTAGAGCAGATTTCGTATAACTGTGAAAATCTAGGTCTAGAAAACTTCACTGTCGCGCTTTCTTCATCCAATCAAATGCACGAAACACGGAACAAACACAGCGCTGGCACGGTCACGGCAAGGTCACGGCTAGGTCACGGCAAGGACACGGCAAGGTCACGGCAAGATCACGGCACTAACTAAGAACGCCAGACCAATCATATTATGCGAGAAAAAATCAGCCAAACAAATAAAAATTATAGAAAACATCACGGTCACGGCAAGGCACGCACACGGCACTGAACGTTTCACAGTCATACGAAATCTGCTCTATAATGTCACGCTACGCGTACAAACCCTCCATTGTGTGACGACGGTGATGGACAATGTGTTACGAGCGTGACCGACAGTGGACTAGGTTACCAGGTTTTGGAAGGCATGAAATCCAGCTACTGTAAAAGCCATACAGCTTGATGAATTAATACCATTTTAATATAAAAGAGAAGGTATTCAGGAGGATACGGAGTGAGGAATGGCGGATTATGCATGTTCAAGAAAAGCGGTTGTGACACGCAATCATCGATATTTCAGCGGGAGATTTATTAAATTGTTTCCTGTGAAAAATCCTTACATACTGTTTTCTTCATCCCTTTATGAAATTTTTACAGGAAAGCTCTGCGATACGTTGGTTCTTCCATCTGGAATTAAATCCGAACTTCGCCCTTTATTTGGTCGCACTGTGTCTCTAATCTTGAAGTCGTCAGGCGCTAAAGTCGTCTTACACTCCAAGGACGATTCTTCAGCCAAAACGTACACCTTTTGGATAGGCAATAGTGGACAATGTACACTCAATCGTCTTGATGGCGCCGATACGCAGGTCCAATCCGTTGCCTGCGCAGATGTTGTCGACTCAGGTGGTTTGAGATCGGTTTGGATTGACGTAAGAAGTGCAAACATTGTACTAGGATCTGGAAACACTGTGATATTCCAGTACCTAGATTCCTCTCCTTTTGAAGTGGGTTATGTCTCTTTTGAAGCAACAACAGAAACCACTGTAACGTTATGCAATCGAGAAAGTAAGTAAAATCCACTTGCTTTATCACTAGGTCATTTGAATCGTTAAGTCATTCAATACCAGTATCCCTTGAGTACTTTTTCTGTTTAGTTAAACGAAGGACTTTTCCAACTTGCTTCCCGCCAATTTTAGCGAACCAAAAACGGGTCGCTGAATTATGCTCACGCTCTTGATCAACGTACATAAATTTAGCGCGCGCTATAGAAATTCACGCCATTTTTGGCGCGAAACGCGAATGAAAATCCTGCAAGAGGAGCAAGTCGACCTCTCGCAATTTCGACGTTCGCTATGTTATCCTTTTCTTTTCATTTGCTTCGCTCGTGATTCTGTGAGTCTCAGAGTATGAGGCGAAAGCTCTGTGTTTTAAAAACTATTAGTGTACCGATTAAGATCAATACATATTTTAATAATATAAGACAACATTATTCCTCTTTAAGACAAGTGCTACCAAGATGCAGATCACTACTGGCCCCTGGACAAGGTATCTGGAGGGGAATTTCAGGACCTTAATGGTGGTAAGAATGCCAAAACCAATATCAGCCACTCTGATATGCTACCAAGTTTTGTCGGCCTTCAAATGCGTGCAAATGCTCCATTGTTCAATACCAAAGATACTCCACAAAAATACGCCATCCTTGGAGACTTTATGGGGGATTGTATTGGAGATCTTGAGGCTTGCGCGGACGGCATGACGCTCTCATTCCGACTATTCATTCCTAATTCCTTATCGACATTGACTAGAGTATTGGGATCTAGAACAAGTGGCCGAGGATATTTCGTAAATTTCAGTCCAGCATCAGAATTAATTTTCGGAGTTTTTACGCATTCGGAATTTCTTAAGGTTACTTTTACCATTGTCAAGGAAAGACAGTACCATCTTGCTTTGGTCTGGACCAAGAAGAAGACTCTGAAAGTCTACGCTAACGGCATTGAATTCAATAGCATGCAAAGGTCTCCACAGGTGTCTTCAGGTGTTTATAGTATCTTAAAAATCGGTAAAACGAGTACACAGAAAGGAAGTTTTCGTCTCTCAGACGTAGCAGCTTGGAAAAGGGAGCTGAGTGCTGAGGAAGTTAATCAACGACTAACCTGTTCGCAAGTTGGAATTGGTAAGAAAACTTTTGACATTCCTTTGAATCTATTTTTGCCATGTTAGATCATGTGATGTAGTAATCGCTGCCATGTTGGGACCAGATCTCTAAAATGTTGACAATGAATGAACGTGATTAGTTTTCGGCATTAGTATTTTGGTTCCAAAATTAGGAATCTGGAATTCCTGACAAATGTGCGCTGAAATTAGAATCTAATATTCAGAGGATGTGGAATCCAAAATATAAAATCAGAATCCAGCATTGTTCAGCATTTCCTTGTATAGGAAAAGTCATCGCCGCCATCTTACCGCATATAATGTGACGTTTATCTGGGCCATTTCTCGTAAGAATGAATAAACAAATCTTTTTTGCAGTTGACGAATCTTGTAGCCCTGCTGTCAAAGTGCCATCTGTTGGTCCAAGCTATACCGCTGACCAGTGTGTTGATATTACCTGCTGTCACGATGGTAGCACGTGCTACCGACGCGACGGGGCTGGAACTCAAGGTAAGCATGTCAACAATAAAATGAAAAAAATAACGAATAAAGTTTATATGCCTGTCAGTTAAAATATACTTCTTTCAACAGCGACTATTTCCACTGCTGGTAGCGTCTATACTGCAAGCTCTTTAGAAAGTCAACATACACCGGCAGTTAATGGGAAGATAACTTCTCAAGATGGTAAGTGGAGGAATATAATGCTCGGTGAGGAGGAGTGTGGGCAGGAGTGTGGGCAGGAGTGTGGGCAGGAGTGTGGGCAGGAGTGTGGGCAGGAGTGTGGGCAGGAGTGAGGGAGTTCTTGGTGCGAAAGTTTAAATCAAGGGTGATTATCTTGGCGATCAGTCATCAGGAGACTCGGAGTTTTGATTTGAAACACGTACAGCAATACCAAGCTGCATACAGCTAATTGAAAAAACGTTGTCGTCGAACGGCTCCGCGACTACGCGACTAGCCCGAACGGGAGTATGGTTAAAAATCACTAAAGCGGTTGAATTCTTCACTGATTAAATATGGTGAAATAGCATTTTAATGACTTAACAGTTTCAAAATTGGGAACATCTTTGACTGAATATTAGTCATATAGACTTTTGTCTTCCTTTCGCAAAACCCGAAGACAAACGTTGAAAGGGTTGCTGCTTGTGTTATCTCATTAGTAAGCAAAAACAAATAATTAAGCGCTTCAGCGATTTCTACCCATACTCCGTTTCGGTTCACTGAGTCGTGTAGTCGCGGAGCCGGTCAGTGACAACGTTTTTTCAAATGAATATATATATCGGTGGTTTTTATGGAGTTGACCAAGAGAGCATAAATAAGTTATTTCTGCCCTCTTGAGTTGACTTATTCCATTGCTGTCTTCTACTTTAGCCTCACTGGTAAACAAGGGCTGGAGTCCCTCATCAATGGACAAGAATCCTTACCTACAGATTGACACCAAGCAGGTTCGTGCCATCACAGATGTGGTGGTCCAAGGTACTGGCGTATCGAGTGAAGTCAGCTACGTCACCACGTTTGCAGTGTCTACGAGCAAAAGCTGTAAGGTTTTCCAACAAATTATGGATGGCTCTTCCAAAAAGGTTGGTCAGTGATAGACTTTGTAGAGAGTTAACTTAGGAGTGGGTATTAGGTGGAAATAAGTCTGGTACAAGGATTATGATGGCTCGAAAAGTGGTCTGGTATAAAGGAGGAGAACGGTTGGACAGTTTCCAATATTTGTTTGCACGCAGGCATGAAGTTAATATTTGACTATGTGTCTTCTGCGAAATGATTTATTTCTTTAAACCAAGCTTTCGGCCATCTTGGCCATCATCAGGGTTGTAGTACACGTATTATGTTTAAAATAACGTACGTAGTTGGACAGTTGTTTGGTACAATCGTTCAAGTACAGGGGGTTAGAAGGATAAGACAGTGATTCGGTACCATCTGGAAACTAAAATGGCGAAACATCACGTCTTGCCCAAAGTTTTAAAAGAATTTTGTACCCAGGCGAAGGACTCAAGGGGCAAAGCGTCAGCATGATGTATATTAAAAATGAAAACTAAAAGCATTTTGTTTTGAAACTCTTTGTGGGAAGCATGGGTGGCGTAGCAGTAAGAGCGCTCGCCTCTCACCAAGGCGACCCAGGTTCGAGTCCTTCTGGGCTCGATGTGGAATGTGAGTAGAGTTGTTTGTTGGTTTTCTCCTCTTTGGGTTCTCCGGTTTTCCTCTCTCAGCCGTATGTTAGAAAAATGTTTGGGGTTAATACGTCTTTAACAGCTATTTCAATTTTAAACATTCAACAGTCAAGTTTATGACAATCTGTTGTCAAAAATGAAAAAAAAAAAAAACACTTTATCAGTAATCTTTATTAGTTTTATACTTATTTCACTTGTTTCTATCTGACCCATAGGTTTTTAACGGCAATACCGATTCCACTGGAACTGTTACTGTTACCATGCCTCCTGGTTTGGAAACACGCTGTCTACGGATTGAACCTATTGCTTTTATTGGGAAAATTGCATTGAAGGTCAAGATACTAGGAACCAGAAAAGGTATCTTTTGCAACGGTATTCCCCCTAGTATACATAGGGACTTGTGTTTTGATTGATTCACGAAGTCTTTTTATAGAAAGTCTGAAACCTTTTCTTTGAATCTTTTAGCCAAATACTTCCATGGCTGCTACAAGAGTGGCGACTTCACTGCCGCTGAACATTATGACAGCGTTTCCTTGACTCCCGAAAAATGCATTACCGCCTGTGGGGTGGCAAGCAAGAGCTTTGCAGCTCTGAAGTACGGCAGATACTGCTTCTGTGGAACCACGGTCGGGACCGTCCTTGCCGACTCTCTTTGCCACACTCCTTGCAGCGGCAATGTAGCATTAACCTGCGGGAGTGATGACGCTTTCAGTGTGTATTCAATCTCGGGATCTTTTCCAACAAGTTTCAGCTGCACAGCTCCGGCAAAAGTAGCTAGCCTGGCTATCTTTTCAACTACATGTACCGCAAACTCTATGGCAGAATGCGACTTTGGTGAGTCTCTTCCAGTTATTGCCACCAATACCGCACTTAACCACTCGTATTACTCCGTGCCATCGGACTTCAACGTGTTCTGCAAAGGTTATCTGGATACAGCCGGGGAGAGCGACGAAAAGCGCTACGACACAGCCATCAAGGTTTACGATGATTTTAAAGCCAAGCTGGAATGCCCGAACTTCGCTGCCACGCAAGAAAACTTCAGCTGTGAGGTTATAGTTACTAAAGGTACAGCACTGCAACTCAGCTACCAGTTGGCAGGACAATCACCGGTAACTATGGAACTGTGCGGTAAGTATTTCCTTAACTGAGACGAATGCCACTAAGAAGTTGAAAAAAGTCATTATTACTTCTTGTAATATTGAAACGTTTTTCCTCGTATATAGAAGCAAACATTGAAGATTCAAAAAATGGTATAGTCAAAATCCCGGTTAGTGGGCCAGTCCCCCATTCTCCCTGACCCCTATTTCCTTCCTATTCTAGGAATGGACCAGAAGGCGTGTCTTCGTATATTCCACACTTATAAATAATATGTACTAAGTTTTTAAATGGAAATCGTGCAGCACTTGCAATTGGTCTTCGGCTGTCCATGCTGCTTGCCTATCTACATATTCTACCACCCTCTCCCGCTCCCTCTCCAATTAGCATACAAATACAACATTATATTAACCTTCTCATTAACCTTTGTTCCACTGTAGATGCTATTGGTATGGCTTTAGGAGAGACGTTTGAAACCCCCGTCGGTGGAAGCGAGGAAACCAATGGTACTGTCGTACTCCTTGATACAAGGTCACCCGATGACGGACAATTTCTTGGTATTGAGGTCAATGTAGAAAGGGATGGGTGCATTTCTATTCAGGTATCTAAAATATATATTGTAACTATTAATGATTTATCAGCTTAAGAATACCATTGTACGTGGGTTTACCCATGTTACAAAATAAAGTTACAACCACGTGAAGATTTAATAAGTCGCCAAGCTTTTGGACAAAGCGTCCATCATCAGGGCAAGTGAAAAATGTACAACACGCGCGAGATAAGTTGGTAAAAAGCGGTAACTATTAATGAATTAGATTGTAATAACGGGGACTTTTCAAATGCAATGTCGATTGCGTTACAGAGGACACAAACGAAAGAGTTCATTGTATTTCAAAATACTTCAAGCTGTGATCATAACTTTCTAAATTATGTTGTAAATGTTAATTAATTAATTAGCTTGTGATAATGGGGACACTGGAAATACAAAGTCATTTTGGTTAAAGAGGACACGAAAGAAAGAATTGATTGTATTTCAAAATACTTCAAGCTGTGATCATAACTTTCTAAATTATGTTGTAAATGTTAATTAATTAATTAGCTTGTGATAATGGGGACACTGGAAATACAAAGTCATTTTGGTTAAAGAGGACACGAAAGAAAGAATTGATTGTATTTCAAAATACTTCAAGCTGTGATCATAACTTTCTAAATTATGTTGTAAATGTTAATTAATTAATTAGCTTGTGATAATGGGGACACTGGAAATACAAAGTCATTTTGGTTAAAGAGGACACGAAAGAAAGAATTGATTGTATTTCAAAATACTTCAAGCGGTGATCATAACTGTCTTTATCAGAGAACATATATTGTTTTAAAATCACTGTTTTAGCAAATCTGCTTGATTGAATTGTTCACTCTAACAATAATTAATCGCTAAGACAATAACTATGACAAAGGCTTCCCAGTTTCTAGGTTCAGAACAAAAACGTTATTATTATAAAGTTAGTCATATTAATCTGGTTGTGAATTCAATTTTAGAAACTTCGTCCTGTTTGCGGATCGGGAACCAGTAATATGTACACATACGCTGATGGTAGAGTCGAGGCCCAAGATGCTACCTGCTCCTTTACTACGAACTGCACGGATGGCCAGGCGTTCTCAACTGATTCAAGATACTGTGTTGTGAATGGGTCATACCCAGACAACGTAACGCTAACTACTCCGCCCGAACGCCACGAAGTTGTGTCAGTCAATTACATTTGTTTCACAAGCGTTGGTAGACACCGCATCCACTTTGAAGAAGCAAATATCTCGAGCATTGCCATGGGAGATGTGTTTGCCTTATTTTTCCCCGCCAGTGGTTCAGCTAAATTGTCAAGAAGAGGTTCCAATGACGCAGGTCTTGGAGGACGTTCGTCCCTCGTGATTCACAGTGGCCAAAACAATGGTATCGGAAGTGTCTTGGATCTTACGGGAAGTGCGGTAAAACATTTGGAATATTCGATCCTGTTTTTCATGAAGGCCAAGTGCGTTTTTCGATTATCGCTGATGTACACCGCAATTGGCGCGTATAACGAGAAAGTTACAGTGAAGTCTGCGGAACGTACACAAGACTACACCCAAACAGTAATAGCACAGGATAAGATTTATAACGTAATTTATGTCTTCCGCAAAGGCGCAATCGTCAACGAACCCTATAACTTCACGGTCAATGCCCACAACGGCACCAGTATTTCCTACGCATTGCGCTTTGACAACACAACCTTACTACAAGGTAACAAGACAGAAGCACTTGAGGCCTACTCGTTTTTTAACACCTACCCAACAAAAGGCACTAGAAATGTTTCTATTACCGTTTCCAATGGCGTATCCCAGGTATATATGGAGTGCCAAATCAAGGTCCTGGATAAGGTCGACGGCTTGAATCTGACCAATAGCATTTCACCACAGGTATACCCAATAGTCACGACCATTTGTTTCAAGATTACCAAGGGAGACGAAGTAACAATAGCAGCAGACTTTGGGAATGGTATATCGGTAGCTAACGGCACATTCGACGTGGTAAATATCTTTATTGGTTGTTTTAATCATTCATATGCAGTGGGAGCCTACCATATGACTATCAATGCCACTAATGCAGCATCAGAACAGATGATATCCCAGCTTATTATTGTAGAGAAAGAGATCCTAGGATTAAAATTCGTTGTGGAACAAGCCGCAAGAGATATTGAAGTCAATGAAACCATATGTGTGGTCGCCAATGTGACCCAAGGGACAACGCCAACGTATAGAGTTGAATGGGGGGATGGCCAAGCTACGGAAAGCCAGGACACTCGATTATGTCGTCATTATAGCATATATGACAAATATACAATCAACGTGACGGCTTTCAACAACGTTTCCAAGCAGAACACGTCCCAAGAAATACAAGTTCACAAAACAGTCTATAAGCTAATAAACTTCGCGCTCGTTTGTCCGCCAACGAACTTCTCCAACCCTACTCCGTGCTTGCTTACCATAGATGGTGGAACTGATTTCATTTGTGACTGGAAATTTGGCGATGGTTTGGAAAGTAGCTCAAATTCATCACATTTGGGAAAGCCTTTTGACCATCTTTACGCTGCTCCTGGATATTATGATGTTAGCATCAATTGTACTAATCGCCTCTACAATATCATTAATCAGACTTTGGCAATTGTTGAAAAACCAGCGATAGGACTTGCCATCGAACAAATCGCCAACTGTCCCCACGGGCAGTCAGCTACTGTTTATGTCGGCGTCGCTCAAGGCACAGGAGTGGAATTCACTCTCAAGAAGAGAAACTACCACACGGGTACTAGTATAGACATGGTTCCTTCTTTTAATCCTGAGCTGACGAATGGTTCCGTGACGTTTCCGTGCGATGCTATCGGTGTTTATTGCATGGATGCTACTTCAGTGAACAACGTTACTCTGCAGCAGTCCTATAAAATGTGCTTCAAGATCGACTATACCATCATTGGGGCAACTGCTGCGAGACTTACCCCCGAGTATATCACAGTTGGAAGTACTTCTCAGATCGAGATCAAGATGACACAGGGTTCAAATGTCACTTGTTACTTTGACTTCAAGGACGGAGTTTACGAATCTCCTCATTTCACTTTGGATGTCTATCCTTCTGTAGGTAAAATATTTTCTCATGCGTATGCTGTTGATGGCGATTTCTATGTCCATACTGTGTGCAACAACAGCGTAACCGAGGTAACCTTTACAACTATTGTCAAGTCGCAACATCCTGCCGTTGAAGTGTTCTTAATGTGTCTTGAACGTCAACCATTCCCACCAGGACAGACCCAATGCACAATCAATAAACCTACCAAAGTACCGACACCTACTAACCTCACTTGCATCACGAGTTTCGGAGATGGTAGTGAAACAACGAATCTACTTGTTCCCCCGTTGGTTTTAACACATACGTATGCGGCCAGAGGTGCCTATCCTGTTAGCGTCGCATGTTCTAATCAAATCAATAGTGTTAATCTCACATCTTCGGTCGAAGTGCAGACTCCTATTGACAACGACGTAATGCTTTTGACGACCAGTGGCGGTGTATATGGGTCAGGTTCACCAGGAAGAGGCGAAGATTTTTCGTACTTCCCTACAAAACACAACATATCTCTAGATGTAGATTGGGGCAATGGAACCAATGTCTCTGTTTCGATCGACTGGGGCGATAGCACCAATTCCATGACTACAAATAAATCTATTCTTCACATGTACTCTGTAGCAGGCACATATACCGCCAAGATCACTATGTACAATGCTGTTAGTTACAAAACCAAGACCTTCGTCCTTCATCTACAAGACGCGGTCGAAGGGTTCACGTTCAATAACAATGGGCCCGTTTCTATAGGAAAATCATTCATTTTTCTCTTGGCTGCAGATCAGGTCGGGACGGCCTCTTGTTTTTCACTTAATGTCGGCAACGGCACCACATATCTATATAAACCATCAATCAACGCCATTTGTGACTCTGAATGTTCTTCCGGGACGGTCTATCGTACCTACACCAAATCTCAAATACCTTTGAACGTCACCCATCGACATTTCTATATGGGCAACTATGATGTTTATGCAGTTGGCTGTAACAAAGTCTCCAGAGTAATCTTCAGTAATCTAGCTAACCTATCACCTAAGCCCTGTAAATACCCCGTGGTCAACTTTACGTCAACAGAAGCAAACTTCACCATGGAAACAGCAATTTCTTATCCAAAGGCAGAGCGAATAAAGCTGACACCGTTGATCAAGATCGATTGTGAAGCCACTAAACTTTCAACTAGGAAATGGCAGCTCTTTAAATGCAACGATACGAGCGGTAACTGTACAACTGAGTATTCGTCAAATTGTACGAAAGATATGTCTATATCTGACCCTATCCTTGTTATCCCTGAGCGGTGCTTGGAGTATGGTACATACATGGTGAAGTGCAAGGTAGAAATGATTGGTGGGGGTACTACGGGAATCTTTACGGGAAGTATTGCTTACATTAAAGTTATCAAGTCACCGTTGTTTGCTAGGATACTTGGGGGTACCGCAAAGTCAATTGGTTACGGCAAACCCTTTTTAGCTGATGGAACAGGTTCTTTTGATCCAGACACCGGCGACAGCCAAGACATGAAGTACTACTGGTTCTGTGCTGAAAAAACTGAGGCACTTCAAATTTTTAGGAACTCGACAGTTCTGCCAGCAAAACCTCTATCGTTGCACCCGGATTTACAGGCAGCTTTGGGCCCCAATGGCGGTGCACCGTCTCATCTTTATCAAGGTTGTAATGGTTACGGGCCTGGTAGACTGGATGTAAATAATGCGATAACAACGATGACCACTAGTGGCATGAAAATTAACCAAACCTATGTGGTTACTATATTGTTATTAAAGGACACACGATGGGCTACGAAGTCGCTTTCACTGGAAGTGTTGGCAGGAAATCCTCCAGATTGTAAAATTGTGTAAGAGAAATATCAGATCATGCATATTGTTCTGTTAAAATTTGTCGTAGTGCCACACATTGTCGTTGTCACTTTCCTATCGTCCTTCACACTGTCACATCGCCATTGTCACATACATACTGTCACAATATAGTATCGCACTGTCACTTTGCCACATTGTTATTGTCTCACTATGACATTACCATTACCATTGTCACTGCCTGCCACGCTGTCTCCATCTTCACTTTCTTAATTTTGCAGTTCATTGCTGCCACATTGTCACGTAGTTATTTGTCACACTATCACGACACTTTTGTGTTTTTTTCGAACGTCTTAGAACGTCTTTTCAAATCGAAACGTGATTTCTGTATATTTTCCAGATGTGTCGCTGGTTGCGGCCGTAAAATCAACCCTTCTGACAAGCACTCCCTCAAAGTGGAAAGCATATGCCCTGAATGTGGAGAACTGTCCTATCATTGGTACATCAGTGTAAGAGACAAGACAACCAATCAAATGGTTGCAGTGAGTAATACCCAAGAAATGCTTAGCACCCCAATCAACTTCATCAACATAGTAGTTAAACCAAACATGATGCAAGGAGGCAGCGAATACGATTTCAGAATTGAAGCATTTGATACTCAAAATAAAGTCAAGGGCTTCGCTGCTAGAAGAGGTAAAATAAACGATTGTAAAGTATACATTCACTACTTTCACATTCCCATAATGCCGGCTTTGCTTTTTTTTTGGGGGGGGGGGGGCAACAGTAGCAAAAAATATTTGAAAATTCAAAACTTTTCATGCAGATATCATTGAAAACACCAGTGTCAGTTTAATCAGAGTTAATTCCACACGCACCAAGAAATGTCATGACTTTTACTTGTAAACCTGTTCAAATTTCTTTCTTTCTGGTGTTTGTGAATTCTGATAGAATCTATTGTAGATACATAAGTGTTTTTAGATGTTTTTTCTTCAATTCTCATTAATCTTCATGGTAATATTAACGATTTTGTCTCGTTGTTGCCCCCCAAAAAACGCAAAGCATTATGGGAATGTGAAAGTGGTGAATAGCTCGGAATAAGTGGAATTTGTCAAAAGTTAGTGGTGCAAATGTACTTCTTTTAACTTTCCTCTCTACCAGCTGGTTTTTACATCATCTTGCACTCCACCGCTCGCAAGGGATTTTACATAATTTCATAGGTCAATCATAAAAGAAAAAAATGGGCGATAGGTAACTTTCCCCTCTACTATAAGGTTTTCACATTATATTTTACTTCCCTGTTTCCCAAGAGTTTTACTACTTCATGCTTCGAAACGAATTCTTAGATATTCAATTTGATTATTGGAGAATTGGTGGCGAAGCGAAGAGATTCGACTCCTGGCTCGGTGTCGCATATGAGTAGAGTTGCTTGTTAGATTCGTGGGTTCTCCGGTTTTCCTCCCTCCGCTGGAAATCAACTTCTAAATTCCAATTCGACCTGGTTTTGAGTGCTTTATTCATGAACCTCTAGCTCGGGAGTTGGACTAACCACTCCTTGCACGTTCAACATCAAATAAATTACATTTCCATTGATAGTTTTGTAGCACACAACCCATTTACTGAAACGATGGCAATTCTTCTGCAGGAATAACAAATTCTGGCCCGAAGCAAGGAAAATGTCGTGTCCAGCCTACGATTGGAGATAATGAGACTCCTTTCAACGTATCTTGCAGTGGATGGTATGACGATGATGAACATATAACATTCTCTGTCAATCTTTACGATAAGGATACCCAGATACTTACCCCGCTAAGCTTAATGAGATCCAAAGAAAACGACATGGCAGCTTTGGTCAAGGAAATAATGCAGCTGCCAGTCGGGAAGAAGGATAAAGATTTTGTCCAGACACTTAGGATCCGAATTTGCGACCCGCTCTTAAGCTGCAAAACTCAGGACTTTAATATTACTGTAAGTCTAAAGGTTTATTAAAAGGGATGGGTAGGAGGAAGTGATTCATAGTCTCGAAAAATTTTGTTTACGTATTTTTCCTTCTTCTGGTGGATTGAGTACCTATGATTCTTGCTATCTACAGACCTGGAAAAACAATGCAATGCTGCGCACGACTTCACAGGCATCAGTTTTAGGAATGTCGCACGCTGCAATCTTTCCAAAAACCAAATTATTTAACTAAAGAAACAACACAGCACCGGGAATTGTAGTAAAGCCAGAATAATTCAATTTAATTGGAATACAACGATACGCTATTATTTCCAGCAAACCTGCAGATGTTTTCACAAGGTAGCATAAGTTATGTGTAAATGATGTTGGATATCCTGACTGTATTCTCACCGGCAACGTTAGGAAACAGTTTAACCGTATACTGGACTCAAATCATTGAATTAAGAATTGAACATAATCAACCTTTCTTATTCAATGCCCACCTTTATCTTTATTCAGGTAAAACTGAAGGAACTAGGTGAAGGGAAGTACCTAGAGTTCCTCAATGGCATTTTGGAACCTACTGGAACAATCAACGTTCTCTTGGGCGAAGGAAAAATTGATGATCTTTGTACATATTTACTAAACACAATCGCCACCCTGAAATCACTCCAAGCATCTCCTGCTCTGACTTCCGTGTCTGAAACAACTGAAAAGCTCGTTCAAAAAGTAAGGGTGTAATAGTGATACATACTAAGTCTTTTTTGAATTTTGTTGCTTTTTCTTTTATTGTTTCTTGCTTCCTTGCTTCCTTGCTTCCTTGCTTCCTTGCTTCCTTGCTTCCTTGCTTCCTTGCTTCCTTGCTTCCTTTCTTAAATCCTCTGTATATGACTCTTATTTCCTCTTATTCTTTTTTCAATTCTTTTCTATTTACTTTCTTTTTTCTGTCTTACCATTCTTTCCTTCCAGACGTTTTCTCTCTTACTCTTCCTGTATTTTTTTCGTATTTTTTTGTATCTTCTGGTTGTTTTTTCCCCCCTACTTTATTCCACCTTGCATTTATTCTTATCCCGACATTCCTTCCTTTGGCTCTTTAGGTTGTTGAATATTCCATGAATAGTACATGTGAGATCATCAGTTCAGACTCCAAAAAAGCATCCTGCAAAGCAACAGTCATCAGTTCAATTCTTGAAGTAAAAACCACATTCACAAACGCTGTCAGGGTACGATTTAATTTTTACTAGACCTTTTATTTTTTCAATAATTTAAACGTGTTTTGACTCATATATTATTTTTGATAGAGAGGTTTTATTTTTTTGATATCGGTCTCAAGAAAATACAGTTATCATTGCTGGGATGCAATCGACTGTCTGATAAATGTCTTTGAAACTCATTATTTGCTCTAAATGGTGGTCAAACACTGACCGCTATGTGTTGTTAGCCTGAGAAAACAGACGTCCTTTCGCTCCGCGAAACTGTTTCGTGGGGGGATGATGAGCGAAAGGACGTCTGTTTTCTCAGGCTAGCTGTTAGTCAGAAAGAATTCTTTTGAAAACTTGGGATTCAGCTGATGAAAATTCCGTTAGGAAGTGACGTCACGTTAAATCTAGCAAAGGACTCCATCCCTGACAAATAGAAATGGTATGGAACAAACGGGGATCTTCTCACTTCCTGGACCACTCCTAATTAGTTTATACATTTCCTTGATGAATTTCTACTCTTTAGTTAAACTTGACTTAAAATGTTTTAAATGAAAACTAAAGTGATTATTATTTTCTAGAAACAATCATCGGACTGTCTCATGGAAGCTGCAAGCGACATCAGTAACTTCCCACCGTCAGAACTGGCAAATTCAGCCACAGGTCTTGTCTCGGCATTCGGTAAGTCAATTGACTCCGGTGCTAGTATCAGTTTAACGCCGTCCACCACAACAGAAACTACGCCTGAGCCACTGTACGATGAATATGGCACACCACTCGAACAACCGGCATCTCCGACTAAATCTCCCGCAGAGCTAGAGGTAGGAGTTCGCCACTTTTCATACATCGGTTCACTGGTCAAATACAAAGCATTTAGTCGAGACTGCAAGGTTCAAATTTGAATAAACTTTTGACACTAACTTGCAACCTCTATTTAATGCTTTGTCTGTGACAAGCTAGAGAAACGATCATCCACAAGAATAAAGTGACCCTTTCCTAGGTCCTTTGATCTATTTTTACTTTAATTTCTTTGTTTTGGGGCAAGTGTTTAAAGTACGTAAGGCCCGGTTTAGACGTTGAATTCCACATGTGCCGAATCTAATGCAAATGAATAGGTTTTGCTCATTTGCATTAGATTCGGCATATGTAAATTTGACGTTTCAACCGGTCCTAAGTCGAGAGTCGAGAAGTTTTTTTCGGATTACCTTAAGTCATGGTTATCCTAACGGTGTTACTTCTTAGTTGTCTCATGTACTCCTAGATTTTTCCGGGTCCTCCGATCCCCCCCCCCTCTTTCAGAAAATTAATGCTCGTCGAAACAATGCTGAACTATCATTTGTGTTCGGCAGCGAGAAAAGAAAGAACAGAAAGAACAGAGTATGAAGCTAACAAACACCTTGAATAAAATTGGTACAGTGCTTTTAAAAGAGATGGTCGCGGGTGAGGACCTAAATATTGCCACACCCTTGTTAAACATAAGTGTAGCTGTAAGGCCAGCAAGTGATCTAGGAACCGTCTCATCTTCTTCTGGCACGACTATTGGAGGACTTAGTGATGCTATGCCCTCAAACTCTTCAGAACCTGTTTCTGCCAAGGTGAGCCGGGCAAATAGTATTTTTCTTTTAATTATTTATTGGTTGTTGTTCTGCTTCCTATCTGTCTGTCTCCCTGATTTTCTGCATCCCTTTGTGTGTAAGTCTGTGATTGTACGCCTCCGTGCATGCTTGCCTGTACGGTGAGTGTTTGTGTTTGTGAAGCTGGCCCGTGTCGGCTCTATGCCTGCTTGCCATCAGTCGAACATTCTACTAATTAACTAACTACTTGATTTACAAACCAAATTCCACAAACTATTTTATGTGACTCGAATCCTCAATAGCCAGTATATATGGTAACTGTTTTCTATGAATCGTATTTCAGCTCTTCTCATTCAGTAATAACCCATACGGATGGGCTGACGGCGCCTCAGATGTCTCGGGAGCACTGATATCCTTTAACCTCGGAAATAGTGATGGAAGCGAAAAAGTCATGAAAGACACCCCAAAGCCTTTCGAACTGAGTATAACACAAACTGGTCAGATAATCAACATGACCGCCCATCAACTCGCCCCAAAACAGTGTAATTATCACCTGCTAGAAGTACCAAAGAATCACAGCTCTATTTTTGTCGAAACAATTCCTTCGGATCCCAACGCGACCATCATCTTGTACCTCCGACGAGGCGATCGACCAACCAAGCTTCTTCACGACTATAATTACACTCTGTCTCCCAATGACACCCAAGTTAACGCCACCGAGAAAGACAAAAGTCGCTTTATGATGTTCTTATCGAATGACGAGCTGAATAAAACTGCAGCGGGAGCGTGGAAGCTTGCTGTCTGTGAAGATGGAGGGTACGATTCAGCAGAGGCGGAAGATGGTGCCTCGTTATCGTATAACATATCGATGTTCACTGCAGCCTGCATGTTCTTGAATCAGACTACTGGACAATTTAGTGATGCTGGTTTGAAGGTACGTTAATAACTATAGTATACTTGTAGCCCAAAGTTGCTGGATTCACGCGGAATCTGTGGGAAGTTAATGTGATTGGAAGGTTAGGGTTTTAAATTATTCATGTTGAAGCTTGGAAAATGTTTCAGGACAACCGAGGTTCGTGTTTTATATTTCACAATTCACTTGCATATCTTCTCGCCTTCCATGCATGGTCTCTTGGTAATAATAGTGATACTAAAGTTAACTTTGTTTTAATATGATAGCATACATATTAGTTTTCACTGATAAACTAAAGACCCTACATGGTGTCTATCTATTGGTCGGTCGAACTATCGGTCGGCCGAAGTTCGGTTGGTCGGTACGTCGGTAAACCGGTCTTTTTTTTCGTCTCGTTGACATATCTTTAATGTGCACCTTTTTACATCAGGTTGGTCCTGCAACTACCAGATTCGTAACACAGTGTTTCACAACACACGCCACATCCTTTGCAGGAGATTTCTTTGTCCCTCCAAACAGTATCGACTGGAGTAAGATCAGCCTGGATGAACTGTTGAACAACCCCATCGTATTCATAGTTGTTATGGTGATATTTGGAATGTACTTCATTCTGCTAATATGGGCAAGACGAGCAGACAAAAAAGACCTTGATAAAGTGAGTTATCCTAAGATAAGAGATGTCAAATGAACCTATAAGAGAGCTAGCCTTACTTCACGATCAATATTCTCTTTATTTTACCCAACTAACCTAGCTTTCTACCTAGCTACCGAGAGTACCCACTCACTTAATTTATAAGCTACCTACGCCTACTTCCCTACCCATCTACATCCTTAATAACCTAACTATACATACATGCCTATACCTATCCACTCACTCCCCACCTAGGCATATACCATCTAGCAACCTTCCCAATTCAGCACTACCTACCTACCTACCTACCAACACATCCATACCTACCTACCCGCTCACACTTACCGAAAAACCAACCTATTTAGTTTACCAACATATTTGGCCATCAGAATTTTTCAAAGGCCATTGATAAATAGGGTAAAGATCCTCCCCATGCAGCTGTTCTTACATCCATTAAACCACGCCAGACGTTAATATATAAACACAATCAATTCTATTTATAGGTTGGTCTGACACCTCTACCCGACAACGATCCGCGGGATAACTACCTATACGAGATCGTAGTCTATACGGGTCACGCGAAGGAATCTGGTACCTCATCTGACGTCTACATGATTCTTACTGGTGGGCTGGACGAGACGTCGCCAAGGCATTTGATGGACCCAGAGCCAGCACGAGTGAAATTCCTTCGTGGCGCTGTTGACTATTTCTTATTGGCAGTTCCGCATTCTTTAGGCAAACTCAAGCAACTTCGAATCTGGCATAACAACAAGGGTAGTAACCCATCCTGGTTCTTGCAGCGTGTGATGATACGAGACTTACAGACAGACACCAAGACATGGTTCGTTAACCTCCGTTGGCTGGCAGTGGAGGAAGATGACGGGCAAATCGACAGAACGCTTCAGACAGCCACCAAAGAGGAACTCACAAACTTCAACCTTCTGTTTTCTACGGAGGCGCGTAAGAATCTCACCGATAACCATTTGTGGTTCTCAGTGCTAGCACGTCCTCCCAAGAGCACTTTTACTCGTGTCCAACGTTTATCTTGTTGCTTGTCTGTTATTCTCACCACGATGGTGGCCAACGCCATGTTTTATCAGGTTGGAGATGAGTCTTCTTCAGGCACGTCAATTCATGTAGGACCCTTCAGCTTCTCGATTAAACAGATATCTATTGGTATCACAAGCAGCATGGTTGTTCTGCCTGTTAACATCATTGTGGTCACGATCTTCCGTAAGCTTCGTCCTCCCGACCCAACTAAAAACAAAGAAGAGAAAGAGAAAGAGAAAGAGAAAGAGAAAGACCCAAATCAACAGGGTGAAAAATATAAACCCGATGATGAAGTAGAAATTATCGAAGACTCCAGCGACGACGAAGATGATAATGGAGAAAATGACGAGATCAAGGATAAGAAAGCTAAAGCAGAAAAGACAAAAAAGAAACCTAAGAAACTTTCTCCTAAATTTGCATATCTGGCGTACGTCCTTATCTTCCTTGCGTCTACTGTCTCAGGTACTTTTACCGTCTTTTATGGCCTAACATTCGGCAAAGAAAAATCAGAAGGCTGGATCTCTTCCATGATGATTTCATTTTGGCAAGACGTGCTAATCTCTCAACCCCTTAAGGTTTTTGCTGCCGCCATGTTCTTTGCTCTTGTCATCAAAGATCCGAACAAAAATGCTGAAGAGGAAACCGAACAGCAAGGGAACGAACTCACTCAAGACGAGGAACTCATTCACAAAAACGTCAAGAACTCGGATGAAGAGAAAGCTCTAAGGAAAATTGGTTTTGTAGACAAGCCTCCAGACCCAGAGAAACTGGAGGCCGCACGTCAGCTGAGATTGAAACAGAAACAAATGAAGTCCATTATCCACGAAATGGTCCAATATTTTTTCTTCTTAGTCATCGTCCTCATCATTGCCTATGGCAACCGAGACCCAATGGCGTATGGGGTTACAAGGTCTATGGAGAGTTACTTTGTTAATGCTGACTACACAGGAATGAGTGAATTTTCTTCGGTAAGAATAAGGCTCATGTGGTTTGATGTTACGTCATTGTTAGATTGTTGGTTGCTCGATTAGTTCGTTCGATTGCTCGGTCATTCATATATTCATTCATCCATCCATCCATTCGTTCGTTCGTTCGTTCGTTCGTTCGTTCGTTCGTTCGTTCGTTCGTTCGTTCGTTCGTTCGTTCGTTCGTTCGTTCGTTCGTCCATTCTGTCTGTCTGTCTGTCTGTCTGTCTGTCTGTCTGTCTGTCTGTCTGTCTGTCTGTCTGTCTGTCTGTCTGTCTGTCTGTCTGTCTGTCTGTCTGTCTGTCTGTCTGTCTGTCTGTCTGTCTGTCTGTCTGTCTGTCTGTCTGTCTGTCTGTCTGTCTGTCTGTAGGTCTGTCTGTCTGTCTGCCAGTCATTCCGTCAGTTTTTCTGTCATTCAGTCTCATTCAGTGGATCAGTGAGAAGTATTTTAGATAAGTAATAAATATACACATTTTTTTCAGAGTACTACTCCTGATAAGTTCTGGAAGTGGGTTGACGAAACATACCTGGCAACTCTTAAACCTCAGTACTGGTACGGACCGGTCGTGCCCTTCAACCGCAGCTCAATCGAAACAGAGCAGGTTCAAAAACAAAGGAAAATAATTAAACTAAGAAATACCAGGTCCACTTCCAAATGGAGAACCGTCTCTGGTAACTACATTGAAGACCCGTCTGTTGTCTACCAGTACAAGAAAAATTTTGTCGCTGACCATGAAACTGCTTATCTCGTGGGCTCACCTCGACTTAGACAGCTCAGAGTCAAAAGGGGTAGGTGAAAAGTTTTAAGATGTTTGTCTAGCCTGGAAGAATGTAAATGTACTAAGAGTAATATTCATTTTTCGTCTGTTTAGATCAATGTACCATGTTGCCTTTTGCAAGAAGAATGTTCAACGAATGCAACGCAGATTATGAATGGGACAATGAAGACAAGGAAAGCTATCATCCTTCTTGGAGACCTTTCGGAGTCAATGACACAAAAAACCCAAAGAGCAAATCACCATGGTACTACAGAAGCGCATGGGAGTTGAAAGGCACGCCGTATTGGGGACAGTTTGCGTCCTACTGGGCTGGAGGTAAGACAAATCTGCTCAGAATAAAATCCATAAGTTTCCTGTTGTAACGTCGTAGGATTTTTTTATATTTTTATTTTTCCTTTAGCAATCAATGCCGAAGATTTTCGCCATGCCTATTTGTTTGTTTGTTTAATTTCCAATCTATTTCTTTGTCGGTATTTCTGATTTTCGTAGTATTTATCAGTATATCTTCGCCGGTAGTTTGTTTGTTGTTCATTTGTTTACTTTGTTTGTTGACTCGTGTGCTTCATTATTTGTTTACTTGGCAAGTTAGTCAAGAATAATGTTTGTTCCGTGTTCTTGTTACCATTTTTGCTCTTGACAGCTTGCTTTGCCCTACAAAAGATACTAACACTAATTTCCCGCCAAATCTAGGCTATGTTGCTGATTTTGGTAGTAGCAGAGTCCAAGGCGAGAAAATGGCAAGCGTGCTCTCATCAAAGGGATGGATCGACAAATACACCAGAGCAATTTTCGCAGAATTCACGATCTACAATCCCTACACTAACTTCTTTAGCGCAGTGACATTACTGACAGAAGTTCGAGCAACTGGTGGCTACCATCACATGCCAAAGATACAAACTCTAAGACTCTACCGTTACATCGGTCCTGAAATGGCATTCGTCATGGCATGTGAGCTCACCTACATAGCATTCCTGTTATACTTTCTCTACAAACAAGTGAAGAAATACCGAAATGAGAGAAAAGAATACTTCAAAGACGCTTGGAACTATTTAGAGATAGCGCTTCTTGGGTTTTCGATTAGTTCAGTTGGGATGTACTTTGCTCGACTGGGAATGACAGTGTACACACTAAAGACCATGAAAGAAAACCCGGATACTTTTATCAGTTTCCAGTACGTTGCCTTCCTGGATGAGTGGGTGTCTGCCTGTTGTAGCATGGCAGTGTTCTTCTCTTTCCTGAAGTTCCTTCGCTTACTTCGCTTCAACCGAAGAATGGCCCTACTGACCCAGACCCTCAAACAAGCCGCCAAACCACTCTTTTTCTTTTTCATCTACTTTGGTGTCATCTTCCTCTCCTACGCTCAGTTTGGTTACGCAGTGTTTAGCGCTTCCGATGATAATTACGCAAGTTTCCATCAGACGATTGTGACACTTTTCGGAATGACACTTGGAGACTTTGACTTTCCTGCGCTTCTCCAGGCTAATCGTATCTTTGGACCACTGTATTTCTTCTCATACGTTGTTCTCATCTTATTTATCTTGATGAATGTCTTCTTGAGCATCATTGTAGACACGTTTAATGAAGTTAACAGAGACGTCCTCAAACAGGCCAACGACCACGAAATACTCTCCTTTATGATGCACACTGTCAAACAAAACATCGGCAAACAGGTTGGCCCTGCTATTAAGCCCACCTACGTGGAAGAAAAGTCCAAACTCGAGAAAGACACTGAAAGTATTGAAGAAATATCTGATAACATCGAGTACGCTTTCCGCAATATGTGCATGGAAGACATACGACAAGTGAAATGGTTTGACCCTAAAAATTTGACCAGAAAGAAGAAGCTGCTTTTGGCAATGATTTTGGAAGCAGACGAGAATTACTCTGAGAACGACATCTGTGATGCTATTCCGATCTTTGATGAGTACATTGCTAATCACAACGAAGAAGACATCATCCAAGCAGTGTTTGCATATCGCGAGAAGCGACATAAAGAGGAGATGCTGGATGTAGTGAGTAGAATGAGTTACAGCAGCGAAGAACAGTCGGAATCCGAGATGGGCTCCGAGGCTGACGACTATGAGAACGAAGTCATGCCCGCACCTCAGTTCCTAAGTCCTAACAGCAACTATCAAGAGTACCAGGGTTTGGGACATGGTCAGTCAACGATCAATGTTACTGGAACACAGAGGTCACGCAGAAAAAGCCACGGCGACATGAACACAGGGAAACGATCGCGCAGGTCAAGTCGTGCAGAGCTTAACGTTGTGAGTGTTGGCATCGGTCCACGTTCGCCAAGCTGCACAGATCTATATCCAGACTCATCCTCTTGAGAGTTCGCTTGAAGAAACTAGCTTCAGATTCATAACGAACAAACGAATTGCATGATATTTGTGTTTTAGTTTGTAAAGAGTTTTTTCATTCTCAAAAATTTTGTCCAGTATGAAACAAATCTTAACTTCATATGCATGGCTTTTCTTGTATCGTATTTGGTTTGCAGTTGTCTCGAGGACTCTTACAGGAGTCTAAAAACGAAATCCCTGCCCTACAATCAATCATATTGTGTAAAAGATTACATTTTTTTGCACATAACAAATCAGAAGCCGTGGCAGAACGATTGAAGCGATCTTCATTTCAATTTTTTTTTCGTACTAGTTTTAAAACCTTGTCAATAGTTTTCGTTTCTAGATGCGTCCACAACAAATATTTATTGGTGGCGCAGGACTTAATTCTGTAGCTTTTTTATCTTCATTTTCATGGTCTGTTAGAATTTTGGATACTAAAATTAATTTTATAATGGATTGCACTGTTATTTAGTGCACAATTCACATTGGCGACAATCGACATGCAACCTCGTTAGAGCATCAAATAAAGCTTTGCGATTTGTGATTCAGCATAAAATTACACTTTCCCATGGTCGGTGATGGGTTGTGAGGTGTTACGTAGTCTGGGGTCGTGTGTCGTGAAATTTTAATGTTTTAGATATAAAAAGACTGATTTCACAGTGCACTAAAAAAATTTGAAAATGATTAACAGTATTTCACATGAATAAAGTGTATGGTAATATTTGAACGTTTTTATTGATAAAGTTTACAAAATCATAACTGAATTATCAATATTCCATGACAGAAAAGAGTGGGATTGGGCACTAGTGGCGCGAGAACTGGGAAACGCCCCTTTGGGTAGAGAGAGCAGTTGATGTATCAAATCCATAAAAATACAATCCATCACACTTAATACAATAGATAAAACAACTATAGAGTACATTACATCAACTGAGTACTATGAAGGTTCTCCCTTGGGTAGACAGTAGTCCGCGCAGTACTGACAAACTGACAAAAATCATAGCAATAGGCTCTTTGCAGGATCTGGTCATGTGACACAAATCCCCCAAAAATTAGCTCTGCTGAAAAAATCATTGGCATATTCAGTAAGACCACCTTAAAGTTAATACTAATGCTGAGTTTTAGCATTTCTTGATGTAGTTGGAAATATTTATGTTGTTTTAGAACTCTAAACTTTACGAAGAATGTATGGCTGAGATGCAAACCATGTACATTCTTTGTACAGTACTTATCGAGTTTTAAAAAAATCTAAATATTTCCACATATAGAGGCCTATATAGAGAGAGAAAATGCTGAAAAACCAAGTTGAGTAAAAGCTAGCGATCTTGTCAGTAAACTGTTCCCAGGTAGTAGTTCCCCGGTAGTTCAAACTAACTGAATGGGCAGCTCTATTTTTCGGATTTAAAAGATTACCGGAAATATCTCCCAAAAGAGGAGGAATCTCACATAATCCCTTAATGAGTAGTCAACCAAAAAATTTAGATGGTTCAACAAGTTTGAGGTTAGTGTTGCTATGAGATAATTCCCCTTTATAGATATGAAAGTCAAGCGCAACCTTTTAAACCAAAATTTAAAATGGGGGTAGTACCAGTTTCTTTCATCTTGCACATGTCTTGATAAGGCCAGGCTGCTAGTTTCAAAATGGCGGACTTTTTGTAGTGTTTGAGATTCTACGACCCAACATCCAACAACGCTAAAAGTCTTAAATATTCCAAAGATATAATAATTCTAAAAGCAGTAAAATGATATCCGAGACCTCTGAAGAAGATATTTGGGGTAAGAAAACACACCTTTTATCTTCTTTCTGAATTAATTACGATATATACTACACGTGTACAAAACTGAAATTTTCTCCAAAATTGAGCATATTTTTTCAATATTTCATAGTTATTTCAAGCTGGCGGACGGACATCCCCAATAAAGTCAAGTTCATAAAGCAAAACATAAGTCGTATGCCATTCCCAGACTGTTGTCATCAAGTTCTTCATGCCTTAGATCGGTACTTTGAATCAAGCGATCCAGAAACCATCAAGACTCCAGCACTCTTCATATCCGCGTTTCTTGTTGAGCTCATAGATCAGTATTTATTCCACATCACGGATCAAAACAAATCTTCCCTCACTGCTTTGCAAGAACTTCGTCTTTTAGAACTTCTCAATAAACATTTTAAGGAGCAGAAGTCTGATTTTGTGCGATGGTTGGTGTTTGATATGCTGTTTAGTTTCTCGAACAAAGAACAAAAAGAAAAAAAGGTACAAAAGAACCCTTTGACCTCATAATTATTAAGAAAACAAAACAGAACAGGCTTTCTTATTTATAGAATACCACTGTGTTCCTTGACTACAGATTCATTTCTGCAGGGTTAGCACCATTTCAATGTCAAAACATTCACAAATACCAACCATAAAGTGAATAATGCACAAAATTCTGCATTGATACCAATACCTTGAAATTCCACAGACCTTCACTGGAACACATAAATATTCTACAGAAAACCAAGGCTATCCCTGTGTAAATGAATCTGCAGTCAGAGAACACAGTGAACACAGTGGTAGAGGTTTATCTGCACTGTCATGCAGGACATGTATGGGAGCTCCAATACACACTTATCCTCTAAGCCGGAAGAAGTATGGCTTCAAGGAGAAAAATGATAAATTTAAGGAGAAAATTTTGATTTTATGCATTACCGAATTTGCATGAGAAGTAAGTTCGAAGTTCGCCAATGAAATTCATTATGAACTTCCAAAGTACAACTTGAACTTCTGAATGAACTTTGGAATCTACAGTCAAAAGTTGAAATGCACTGTAACTCATTTCTGGCTAAGAGAGTAAGCATGTATTGGACTAAAGGTTCAATAATCATTCATGAGTTTTTTTAAGAATTTGAAACAGTGTTGTGATGGGGGGGGGGGGGGGGGGGGGTGAGGGTAGCATCCCAAAATCCTGAGAATTGTTTTCACTTTCCTGAATTATGTAATAAAGGGCCCCTTTGGATACCACCCTTTTGCTGAATGGGCCACCCTGTTCAAATAAAAGTTCTATAACCATATTACCATAATGAGGAAAAAAAACCTAAATCCTGAAAAAAATGCCTATGTGCATGTATGCATATATTCAATACTAAATATCATCCCATATCAAACATCAAAATTCAAATTCCTAAAATATAATTAAGCTCTACTTGGATATAGCTTTGAGTGGCTTTTGTATTTGAACAAAATCTGAAAGCAAATTTGGCATCAAATTTGTAAGCAAATAATGTAAAATGATTGATAATCTTTAAGATCTTGATCTATTAACTTAACAATTTTAGTGAGTTAGTTGTGAGTGAGTGGGTAAGCATGACTTATTTGCATTTTCAGCCATATTGCATTAACTTATTTTGCTGCTTCACATTGTTTGTTTGCTCATACCTTCCCTCTCCGTCCCCCAAAATCTATACAGAAGTTTATGTTCATATATCACATGCTAATTATATTGTATATGACACATTATTTATAGTTTAACAGGAGATTAGATCTGCTGACCAAACTGGTTTCCATGGCAATAGCACTAAGGAATGGTAATATAATGGATTGTATGGCTTTATGGATGCAGGTAAAAAACAAAATACCTATAGACCGATTCTAAAAACCTTGCCTACCTTGCTCTCATTGGTTATCTATTTTCCATCTTTACCATATATACACTACCTTCCACTCTTATTCTCTCTTTTACTCCGACGAAGGACTAGCGTCCGAAACGTCAGTTAGTGATTTTTCTTATTTTTTACGGTGTAAAATTTACCTTTTTATCACAACTGTTTCATTAGAAACACCGACGCAGCCCACACTAGCTTACCGCTAGTTATCATCTCTTTACGATTCTAAAAATGGTGATTCTTTACTTAATTTCTATTCAAACTTCGTCAATCAAACATTTTATCACTTTTACATGAAAGAGTATCCAAAAAAGAGTGAACAGGGAAAATTTCAATGCCATTGCATTTTTTTCTTTTGAGTTATTGCGGGATGAATTTACAGACATTAGTACCAGATTTTGCTGATCAATATTTGCTGATTCTTATCTATATTATCTTCCTTCCATTGCATGTTTTATTTCTCTTGAGGCATTAAATTTAGAAAATATGTAAATTAGAAGTGGCCATTTTTCGAATGGGTCTATAGAGTGAATGGGGAAACATCTGGTCCAATATAATATTGATTTATTATGGCTTCTGGTTGTTTCTATTCAATTTACCACCCAAAGGTCATGGGTTCAATCCCACCAGGAGCTTGGATTTTTTTTTTCTGGGAAAAATAGCTTGACGACAAACAAATTGTCACATCTTTAATCTATCTTTTGTTACAACTGAAATTGTTACTGCATTATAAGCGATCAAAAATGCTGAGACTATTCGTTTTTTTATTTAGAAACATCGTCATTTGTCATCAGTTGTTGTCCGAGTATCGACTTCTGTCATTGAAGACTACACCGGTTTGGTTCCTGTTTCTTTGCCGTTCCTGCAATCTTTATCACTTTCTTCTTCCCATCTTGCATGTCAGCTGATTGTTGCCCTTACAAGTATTCATACAATGATTCCAAGAGGTAAAAACAATTGTATTTGTATCCCAATCAACTGTACATATCAAATTTTTCATTAATGTATTGACATCACAATGTAGCTAGGGAAGAGGCATTTAATGTCTGCATGCTAATATACCTCTTTACCTTGGGCATAATGTTTTCCCATTTCAGATCATGTGTCATTCCCTAGAGTTTCATTTCTTTTTTAATGGTTGTGCATGAAACACATGAATATGGATACAACTGAAACAAAGAATCTTATTCTCTGGAGCATGACATGTGTGAAATAGTTAGATATTGCACGTCTCAAGCTAAAGAGGAAAACATCTTATAACAAGTTCCCAACACAAGTCTTGTGCACTAAAACAAATTTGTCCAGTTGTATATGTTCAGTATGACAATTCCCTTAGTAATTCTTTTTCTCTTTCTTTCTTTTGAAGAAGATTCTTCAGATTCCCTCAACCTACACCCTGCTCTATCAACATTAAAAGTCATAGTGAAATGGATAAGCCGAGACCCTTCCATCTGCCTGATAAAACCCAACAGGACATTTATAACTCTCCCCTCCCTACACAGTCCAGCTGCTGCTACCCCAGACTCACCACCATTACCTCTCTGCCCAGTAAGAGGCCTGGTACAATGGACAGTCCTTGAACCTTTGACTAGACTAAAGTTGAATGAGCCCTCAGAATCGAAACAAAATCTGAAAGATATGTATTCTGAACTCCATCTTGGGCTACTTCAAGCTCTTGTCATGTCTGGAAGAAGTAAATTTAATCCTAAGGATGAAATGGAACTAGAGCCTGGAGAAGTAATGGATGAATCGGACACCCTTCGGCACTTGATTGACAGTAAGGATCTTAAAAGATTGACAGATAGTATGGTGAAATTGATTGACAGCCTGAATGAAGCTGATGATGTAGAACCTGATGTCAGGAATGATGCTGTAAATATGTCAATTGACAGAATTGCACAGATCATTCAGGTTTCCATAGCAACTGGTTGTTTGTCTAGTAGCAAAGGTGAGTGGATTATTACTTGCTCCACAGGGAGCCCAACTCATTAATTTGTATATACTTATTTCAATAAAGTTAGTCACCAAAAACTACAAAGCTGAGACTGCTGAAGATCATGGGAAACATTTCATGTCTAACAAGTAAAGCTTTTGATACAAACTGCAGCTTGAGGATGCTCACAGGAGGTGAAACTGTAACTGGTCAAAGATTTCAAATCCATCAGTAGTTATCTAGCATTAACTTTATGGAAATGAGTATATTTTATATGTTATGATAACTCTTTGGGTTGGTTGTGGAATTTATTGCGGTGGTCAGTGTGGTGGTGGTTGTGTAGTAGTGGTGGTGTGGTGGTGGTGGCGTGGTGGTGTGGTGGTGGTGGTTGTGTAGTAGTGGTGGTGTGGTGGTGGTGGTGTGGTGGTGGTTGTGTAGTAGTGGTGGTGTGGTGGTGGTGGCGTGGTGGTGGTGGTTGTGTAGTAGTGGTGGTGTGGTGGTGGTGTGGTGGTGGTGTGGTGTGGTGGTGGTTGTTTAGTAGTGGTGCTGTGATTTATAAATTCATTAAAGAAATGATACTTATTCGTTTGTCTCACGATTGAAGGTCATTTGTAAAGAACCGGTCTTCTACAAATGACCCTCAATCGTGAGACAAACGAATAAGTGTCATTTCTTTATTACATTTCCACAATGAATAATATTTTTCATTCTATAAATTCATTTTTCTGCCTTCAGGTGACCTCTTAGAAATATGTAAATCAGTCCCAAACAATCGGTAAGTTATAAACCATATACCATGTTTATTATGATATACCTCAGTCAATGAAGTTGGTTGTTTCTTGGGTTAATTAATGTGTAACGGCGATGCTAAGAACAGAAACATTAGTGCTGGCCTGCAAATACTAGTACCTTAATCTGTACCCTATAGCGCTCTCTAGCTGTGCTTGCAAGGCAAACAACTCTATTTTACCGGCAACATACAAACGACAAAATCATTGAAAGCACCCATCAGGGGCGTAGCGAGGACCCATAACCTGGGTGGGGGGGGGGGGGGGGAGGTACCTAGAATAAAAACGTAATATTTTACAGGGGGGGGGGGCACCCGGAATAAAAGAATATAACAGCACAAACAAACAGTTATCTAGTAATTACCATCGCCAGCCCCCCTCGCTACGCCACTGACACCAATATCGTAACACATACAGTCATTTTAAAAAACGTTGTCGCTGACCGACTACGCGACTGGACCGGAACGGAGTATGGGTAGAAATCACTGAAGCGATTCGCTCTGAAGTAGTTGTTTTTGCTTACTAATGAGATAACACAAGCAGCAACCCTTTAAATGTATGTCTTCGGGTTTTGCGAAAGAAAGACAAAAGTCGATATGACTGATATTCAGTCAAAGATGCTCCTATTTTTACTATTTCGCCAGCGAATTTTCGTACTGTAACCCCGGCGCATATTTAATCAGTGAAGAATTCAACCGTTTCAGTGATTTTTACCCATACTCCCGTTCGGGCTAGTCGCATAGTCGCGGAGCCGGTAGACAACGCTTTTTCGATTGCCCTATTTCACTATGACGTCACATTAAAACAATCTATTGTTTGCACGCTAAGGACCATGGTCGTGAGAGGGGGACAAAACAGCAACAACACAAAGAAAATTGATATAAAACGCGTTTTATAGAACGAAAAAAAGCGTTCACAGCCATCAATTGAATAAATATTGTTTATAAAACAACGATACACCTTATATTTGGAAACCAGACTATTTGAGATTAAACTTTTCTTAGCAGAGGAAATTTTGTTCAAATTTCTATTGTTCTAGACGAAATAGCGCAATTATCGGTATATTATTGCTGTACTCAACGAAATAGGGCTGCGTGGCTATTCTAAAAAAAGCCCGCTTAATAGATGCATGACTCAGACAAGTGTAATATTATACTGAAAATAAAACGGAGAAACACATTTTTTTTATTTATCTTTTATTACAAAGCATTCTTTTCAAAAAAAGTTGTCATTAAAAACCAAACGGCAGAAATCGGACTCAAAGAGATGAGAAATTAGGTTTGTTTGTCGTCACTGCCACACAACCTTATTTATTGCTTGCTTTGTGAGATGGGATACTGTGATTGTTGTTATATGGCAAATGAAATACGAGCCAACATATCCAACGAACTTCTATTTTATTTATATGTTTTGTTTCATTTTATTTTTAGTCTCCTAGAAACTGTTTCATCTAACCTGGATTCTCTGTAAATGGCGTACATCTTGTAAACAAACTAAAGTATACTAAATGTGTCCTTGGAAAACGAGCTGATAGCCAGGGATTACCACCTGAAGTCAGTTTGAGTCCTCCAGAAATATTGGGAGTCGTTTTTGCAAAAATATGGGGTCAATTTTACGGCAATATTGATAATAGTGCAGCGTGCGTCCTACTTTAGCTCGCTGGATTGAGGAAGATGGTAAGCAAATGGATCCGCCAAGTTAGTAGTTCCACAGCTTTCCAGAGCTTATTTGAAATCGAGACAGCTGTACCGAAGTCAAATAGCTTTCCCACTTGCTCTCTTATTCCAAACACGATCCATAATCCATTAATGTGGGATGCGCAATCCAAACGATGTTGATGCCTCGAAACGTTTCGCCCTCAGCTGCCTACAATGTACCTACGAATGCTGAGTGCCACAGTAATTACATAATTATCCTCCCTTAAGTACTAAAAACTTATAAACATCAAGTGGCTTTAGACTCATCCGCAGGCGTCTCTTTGAACTTTCTCGTCTGTTTCTTTGGCGGGCTACCTGTCAGGGATCCCAAGCGTCTAAGAAAAGGATAATAAAAGAGATGCATGCCGAGGAGGCTAAAGCTGCTTCATGTTTTGAGCTGACGAAAGGGTCAGGAAGTGTGAAGAAAGAAGTTAACAGCTGATTGAATTGATTAATTTTCATTAAAAATCCCCTGCTGTTATTTGTATAATAAAGGCTTTAGTCTATTAAAGGACTTATTTACACGCTATGAAAAAACGTATTGTTAAGTCTTAAAAACCCAACCATCAAGAATTTTTATTTATTTTTATTTTCAATTTTTAAAAGTTAGAAATCAAAAACGAAAAAATATAAATAAAAAAAAAGAAAATTAAAAATATGATTTAAATATAAAAATAATACCCATTTTCTTTCTTGATTCAGAGCTGAAATAATGAATATAAAAGCCTTGATCTCGAATCTTGGAAATAATTATTGCCTTGAACCCATTTCACTGTTGTAGACTAACTTGCCTCATTATAATATGAAATGACTTTTTTAAAAGTCTTGATTGATAAAATAAAGATTTCTCGATAAGTATTAGATTCAGGACCCAGCTGATATTTTAATAACATTTCCAAAAATACATTCTTATAATATTAATTCTCAAGATCTTTTGTTTAATGAGCTTTTGTGGTCGGACCGAATTGAAAAGGAAAAACAACCTCCCTTCTTATCGATTATTTAGTTAGATATTCAAGTGTTTTTTTTTTTTTAATTATTGTCTATGGTAATATATATTTGTCGTTTGATGATGTCAGATTATCATTTTGCATTATCTTTGCCAACCTTTAGTAGCCTGTGTACTCGAAAACTACGAAGTAGAATTAAATCCCAAATTAATACTGGCGTACATACTACTTATGAATAGTTATTTTTCATGTTTCCGCTTAACCTTTCTTGGAACTTAGTGTTCGCGATTTAAAGTGTCTTAAATATCCTTCGAGCTTGTGGGTTATCTTGGATCTAAGATGAACGAGGAAGAGAGGAAATCTCGCAATTCTTTTGCTCTACAAGAACTGTTAGACGAGCAGCGAAAGAAGAAGGCCAAAACCAACGGCCAAATATTCTACAGCGCGTCGATGATGACTTCTAAAACTGCTCATGTTAAGTCTTCGAGTGTGCTAAGAAGAAGCATATCAGACTCGGTTGAACGTAATATCCAGAGAGCTACAACACTCCATGAGGTGAGAAAAACAGAAAATAAAGTATAAGGAACGTTGCTTGGGATTTACTTGGTGTGCAGCTTGCGTTTTGGAGAAATTTTAGCTCGCTTACCGCCTCAACACAAGCCATTTTAAACCAAAGTTCAACAATTGAAGCACAAAATAAATGATTTACTCGCTATAGTCGCTCAGCGAGAAAAATCGTAAAGTTTAGAAATTTCATAGATTAAATTAATAAGATGAGATGCCAACTTAGTTGAGAAAAAACTTGACAACTCGAGAAATTGAGCATTCAGTGTTGTTGTTTTTGGGGGGGGGGGGGGGGGCAAAAGTCTAAAGAGGGTATCCCAGAAACTGGTCAAAAATGAATAGAAAATAAACTAAAAATAATATAGGGAATATCAGTAATATTAATTAATATCTTAGATAATTCTTAAAAAGCACACTGTCTATAGCAGTGGATTTGGACGTTTTTTCAACTCATTTTGTTTATGGTTAGTTTTAATTGGTGTGTTTCGTTGGACCTTAATTTCTTTTCCCTGACAACCAGCGCGATTCCAAACGATTTGCTTTTAAAGTTTGCGTTTTCAAGACAGGTTTCATTAGTGAGCCAAATATGAAATATTAAAAGGAGCGTAATTGCCAGCTAATCTTGACAGACACGGTCATCAATTTTGCTCAAATTCAAGGAAGACTTTTAATATCATGATGGACATATAAAGTTTATAACAGGTTTGATCTAAAAAAAAATAGTCGTTTCCAAAAGACTGTTTTTTCCCTCAGCTTTATGATGATTCACTTCGATATTCCTTGTAAGACGACCATTTTTTGAAAAATCTATTGTTGTCGCGTAGTCAATTCCCACTTACTGGGCTTGCCACCTCATTCTCGAGAGACAATCTGCGCTAGTTTTGCAAGGCTTTTCATGGCGAGATTTCAATTAATATTTTCTAATATGACGAACTTCTTGCTCTTCGTATAATTGCAAGGTGTTTAATGGCAGCCTCACTGGAAAGCCTTTGACAGAGATAACTTTATCAACCCTTCTCATTAAGACTTGCATTGCTTCTAATTTCTACTCTCTATTTTCTCCAATGTTTCCGCAGTGTTCAGATATCACACTTCGAACCTTACGATATATTTATTTCTTTGCGAAAAAGAAAGACGTTTTGCTATCAAGCTTACGAAGGCACATGGAATATTCCTCCATTAGATGTCATAAGATTTCGAAATTTTACCAAAAAATAAAATTTTAAAGTAATAACGAGAAGAAGTTTTTTTTTTTTTTTTTTTTTCTCATCGAAAAAGTTTACATTTTTTTCTTCTATTCACTTTTGAAAGCCAGGCGCCAAACTCAGTACTGATTATATAGAAATACAATTCGTTTTATTTTCAAAACAACTCTTTATCTTACTACTTTGAGTCGTAGCAGTGTGTTGTCAGTAATCGAAGCAGCTAATTGTAACCTGTCTGGAAAACTAATGACGAAAGGAAGTTCGCTAAGTCCAAAGTGACAGTGTTTGGCTATCAGTCGTGACATCAGTATGAAGTGAAAGTTGATCGGGATCTCTTTTCTACCTAGTTTATATATATAGCTTCTCAATGACAACCTCCTATAGTCGTAATTAGAAGACAACACTTTGAGTATGACGTCCGGATGTGTCGTCTTATCAAAACTGATTGATAATATGACGTGACTGGAGGGTATATTGGTTGACGATAATAATACACTCGATAGCTCTGAGTCAGCTGTTTAGGCCGGTTGAATTATGTGCATGATAGACTGACATTGTTCGCTCGTGTACACAGTTCGGCACTGACTGTATGGAGTTGGGTATAGGTAAACAAACACGAAAAAGAAAACGAAAGAACGGAGAAAGCTCAACGGAAAAATTAAAAAAAGCAGAATTGCAGAGCCGGAATATAAAAATAAATAGTGTCATCGAATGACCTTTGCATTGCAGTATCTGCTTGACTATTTCTCGATCATCGTTATGCATCACGGGAAAGCTACGGGTGATAAAAACTGCCGGGCGCCGAAGAGTAATGTGTCGCCGTGCATTCAAATAGTGCTACGCCAATTGAAGATCTGAACTTGGTCTTTTTTAGACAGCTTGCAAGCGTATTGTATGCATTATGATGTGGTTTAAGACACATTTTGAGTCAGAGGCCACCAATAAAATCTCGTTTATTTCTTCTCTTTTTATTCCCAAGGCATGCCGGGAAGGACTATACGAAGAGGTCACGAGACTCCTTGAAGACAACCCGCTAATAAACAGTCTTGATGACAGCGGTTTTGCCCCATTACACTATGCGGCTCGGTATCAGAGGACACACATAGTCTCATTGCTGATTGACCATGGAGCTGGTGAGCATGCGCAGTATACGACTATTTCCTTCACTATCTAGTCATCAAGTACGCGAAGTCCTTCGCCAAGATTCAAAAGTGACTCATGTTTGTCATTCTTAACTCTTGTTTCAGCGAGTCAGCTTTCTTGAGGAAACTCTTTCATCTTATATCAATGAAATAGACCTTTGTAGAATTCACTTGGATGATCACGAAACAATGGTTTCAAGTCGAGGTTGGCCTCAGGATGAATAAAAGAATCAAGTTCAGTCTCGACTTGAAACCATTGTTTCGTGATCATCCAAGCGAATTCTGCAAAGGTCTAATAGTATTAGTTCATCCACTAATGCTTGTGCTCTTTGTTTGATCGCTTTGTTTTAGATATCAACGTGGGCTCAGGTTTTGACCAGCGTAATCTAACGCCACTACACGTGGCCAGCAGATTTGATGCTTCGGGTGTGGTGAAGGTTTTGATAGATAATGGAGTTGATATGGAAAAACAATCTGTGTTTGGGCAACATGCACTACACTATGCAGCACAAAGAGCCAGTGTACAATTGATAGAGGTATAATACTCTACTTTCCATTTCCCTGGTGGAATCCACCTTTTCGGCGGTAGGCTTTCACGTGGTGGATCGTGTTACGTTCACACAAAAAAGTTCGGGCATTGTTGTTGAATTGCCACACGATCGTACTAGCTTTTATACAATTTATCGACTTGATTTTTTATTCTGTTCCCGAAATTTTAGCGAAACTTTCTAAATACTTTATTTTTAAAGGGGGGCAAAATCCGTTTTCCGAAAAGAAAATCGACCCAAAAAAACGGCCAACTAAAAATTCGGCGAACGCGATGGAGGAAGGGGACCCGGGAAAAAGTTAATCAGCTTTTTCATCTAGATAGGTCATGTCTATTTTTAGAACCCCATTACGATTCCGCTTCGTCCCCTGATAGATGACCTGTCCACCTGAGCCTGCCCAAGCTCGTAGGCTCAGCTCGGCTCTGCTCTGTTCGGCTCGGCTCGGATTAATTATACATTTTTCATTCCATGTGGGATGTATGAAAACCGCACAAGAAATGCACGCACCAAAAGATTTGTAAATTCAGTAAAAAAAAATAGCAAAATAAATATTTAATTTTTACTCTTTGGACCATACCTCCAGACCTAAGCTGAAGCTCAGTATGGCAGCGGGAAGCATTTACGGCTATGCCGGAGATTTCGGCCCCGACACTGCTATCCCAAATGACTGTTCAGGGAGCTCAGCCGAAGCCTAAGGGAGAGGTTAGATTAACCCCTTTCTATGATCAGCGGAAAAACGATTGCTTCCTCTCATGACTAACTTCCTATACTTGCTTCATTCCATGTGGGATGTATGCAAAAAGTACAAGAAATGCGCGTAACACTTACTAGAATCAAAAGTTTTGTAAATTCATTAGAAAAAATAGCAAATATTTAATTTTTACTCTTTGGACCATACCTCCAGACCTAGTGCTGAAGCGCAGAATGGCAGCGCAAAGCATTTACGGCTATGCCGGAGATTTCGGCCCCGACACCGCTATCCATAATAATCCTGATCAATCGGCCGAAGTCTAAGGGAGAGGTTAGTCGGCAGCTAAACCGTTTAAGATTAACGAAAAACGATTGCTTCCTCTCATGACTAAGTTCGTATACTTACTTCATTCCATGTGGGATGTATGAAAACAGTACAAGAAATGTGCGCAACACTTAGGATCAAAAGTTTGGTAAATTCAGTAAGAAAAAGCAAATATTTAGTTTTTACTTTTAGGGCAATACCTCCAGACCTAGTGCTGAAGCACAGTATGGCGGGGCGAAGTATTTAGATAGTAATGCCCTAATTGTTGGTCGGACTTCGCCATGGCTTTAACCAACGACCTCCCGAGTCATGAGTGCCAATTTTCAAATTGCTGTAAAAAAAAGATAGTTTTAAGATTTTTTCAAAACGAAGTCGATTTTCGAATTAATGATAACCAAAGTACTTCTTTCCAAATACAAAAGATCATGAAAAATCCGATCTTGACCGAAAACGAGTGGACCGCTTTTAGCGGGACTGCTACTTCATTCTATTTTAGCAACATATGATGTAATACATATAACGTAATACTTATGATATCTGTACTTCTTGTTTTAGTTGTTACTGGAAAAAGGAAAAGTCAACCCCCACGTGACTGACAATGAAAACTTCACAGCTTTACACGTGGCCGCTCTGTGTGGGCGACTTGACGTCATTAATGTACTGGTAAGGGAATTGATGGCCTTGTTAGAGGGATTTTACTTCGCCGGTGAAATAAAAGTGTATAATTAGTGACTTACACTCAAAATAAAACAACAACAACAACAAAACAATGAAATATACCCAATCGGCTAACGCGTTGCTATGTACGTTTCCACCCAATTCAAAACCTCTGGGAATAAGATTCTTTGTCTTTTGTATTTTGATATGACGTGGAAAATTTTTGGAACAAAAGTTCTTATTCCCAGAGGTTTTGAATTGGGTGGAAACGTACATAGCAACGCGTTAGCCGATTAGGTATATTAGTAAAATACCTCTAGTATCGTGGGTTTAATAGGTATTTATTAATTGAAAAGGGGAAAAGAAAGTGTGTGTATTCCCTTGCCTCACAACCTGATTGTACGCAAGGCAAGTTTGCTCGCAAGATGAAGCTTTTAACTTCCATGGGGTCTATTTGCTAATTTGTATCACAAACTCCTTTCCATCAGTCGCGTGTCCCCTAAATCAGTCCCACAATCCCACGCTCTACGAGGTCCTTAGCAGGCCCATTAAACTTAATTGGGAGAGGCTAATTTTGGTGACATGGCTCGTCACGTATTTGAATAGTGCGCAACCCTGAGAACAGGGTCTACCATGCATGTTATGTTATTTTTGTGTAGTTGCTACACGGAGCTGATCCATGCAAGGTTGACTGTGACAAATGTACACCTATCCACTACGCAGCCAAGGAAGGTCGCGCCGATATCTTACGAGTACTTCTCAAAACAGGTAACAGGTTATCAGTTTTAATAAACGCCTCTGTTGATCAAGATTAACATTCTTTTCTCTCTTCTGATGTTTTCAGCGTCAATGGTGGGATTGTCATGTTATGATATTTTAAACACCGACTGTAGAGAAACCAATTCAAGCCTTCATCTTGCTGTACAGTATGGCCACGTCGAGGTCAGTACATAGAGAAAGACTAACTTTATTTATTTCAATATATATTTATGATTGATGTATTATTGTATTCTAGGCTGCAAAGGTTTGCATCGAGTATGGCGCCGATCCTTCAGCCCCCCAGGTATGATTTGTATTCAAAAATAACTCAGGTCGACTGGTTATATCTTCCACACTAGCCAGACTAACTGGTTTGACGAGTTTTATCTCCATACTAACTGGACAAACTGGTTTGTTGAGTCGTAGCTCCATACTGTAGCCAGACTAACTGGTTTGACAAGCTGTATCTCCATACCAACTGGACGAACTTGTTTGACGTGTTGTCTCAATTAACTGGACAAACTGGTTTGACTGGTTATTCCTCTATATTAACTGAATGAATTGGGGATGTTTTTTCTTCTTCAGGAATCTCTAGAGACTCCTCTCCATGTTGCGTGCAATAACGGTGATATGGACATGGCGGCTCTTCTTGTGTTCCACGAAGCAGCTATCGAAGCGAGAGATAAAGATGGCATGACCCCGATACTAAGGTATGGTAGCTTTGTCCCGGGTAATCAAGCTAAACGAAATATTAAACAACTTTATTCCTATTTCTCAGAGCTTCTCTTTCCGGACAAGTGGAGATAATCGATCTTCTGTTAAACGAGGTATATGCAATACGTTGTTTTCATGGTGGCGTCATTTTATACCACTACTAGAATGCTTCGGGAATTTTCTTCCTTATTGGAAGTTTTGTTGCCTCATACAATGGATGCTAATGAACTGGCAAAAGAAGGTTTGCAAGGGATTCTGGTATTTGTAGTATGCGACGTCATAATGCTAACGACATATGTAACTATATGTAACGCATTAATTTTAAGGGAGCCAAACTTTACCCATCTCCTGGGTCAGCCATGCTTGTACCACTGCTATGTGCCGTGAATCGCGGACATCACGATGCTGTCGCATTTCTTCTTTGAGTAACACCATGTAACTATATGTAACATGTGTATTTTAAGGGAGCCAAACTTTACCCATCTCCTGGGTCAGCCATGCCTGTACCATTGCTGTGTGCCGTGAATCGCGGACATCACGATGCTATCACGTTTCTTCTCAAGCGCGGCTCACCGATCGACTTGCGTGACACCAAATATCGAACGTGTCTTCATATTGCTGTCTATAGTGCTGATATCAAGACAGTACAAGTGATACTACAGGTAATCAATCCTAGTTTAGAATATTGATACTTTGAGTGGAACGAATGCGTGATTCTCATAATGGTTATGTTTGCGCGGGGAAAACAACAAGAGTCGAACAAGATGGGAAGTTGTAAAGGTTGTAAAACTATTTCGGATTATGGGATTGTAAATTTCGTGGCCAGTAAAGCGGAGGGGGTGCGAAATCAGTTGGTGAAAGATCAGGGGGTTAGAAATGACCAATAAAAGGGGAGGAAGAGTGAGTGATTTGCTTGTTTGTTCATACATATGTTTAAAAATTGAAAAATTAAGGGAAACCTACTCCAGAGGTGCGAAATGCACTACCGCTACGCCATCCTTGATTCCCTTCAAGAAGGAGGAGCAGCTGCTTCCTACCCCATGCCCACATTGTACAGTGAAGGATTCTTTTTTGACCCATGCATGTAAAACATGTTTTTCTTCAGAATGGAGGAGAAAATTTATTAGATGCGAGGGATAAAAACGATAAAACACCTCTACACTATGCTGCAGCTAGAGGAGATATCCAGGTACCAAACCATGCTGGTTCTACCGGCTACTACTTCATGTATAAACACTTTTAGCTGATTGATACAAATAACAAAATAATGTTATTATAATTAAACATAAGAGCCATGGAAACAATCTTACATGAAGTAGTAATCTCTAGTTATAAACAGCAAACTTTATTTGACTGTAGAAAATCTCATGTACGAACACGTGACCATGACGGTACCACGTCCAAGCAGTTCATTGGCTGAGCATTGACCTCGCTTGTTGTGATTGGTTGAAAGGATGTTTTCAATCCATACCGTGATGGTACCTTGTGCTGTGGCGTTTTACAGTCAAACGAAATCATCTGCTCTATGAGACTTCTTTACCTTGGGAGTAATGTTTTCCCATTTCAGATCACGCGTCATTCCCTAGAGTATCATTTCTTTGTTTAACGGTTGCACATCAAAAGATATACATGAATGTGGATACAAAACAAAAATCTCATTCTCAAGAGAATGACGCGTGGTCTGAAATGGGAAACATTGCGCCTAACTGAGCTAGAAGGGTCTATACAAACCGTGTTGTTAACTGACGAAAAGAATCACTCTGCAGTAACTACACAGGAGGCATGTCGAATTTGTGTAGCCCTTTAGCATCCAGGCAGACACCACTGTATGGCAGAGAGTTTACCCACACCTTTCAATTTTCAGGTTCTTAGTAAATTATTATGCGCTGGATCACGTGTCGATTTTCGAGATGAGGACGAGAAAATCCCTTTGCATTACGCCGCAGAGTAAGTTGTATAGTTACTTTAACAATACATTATAAAAACGTGCCTAAACTGCATGAGAAGTCAACGTTCTCCAACAGATATCGTGTTATGGTGTTGAGGCTGCGTCACGTATTTGACGAAGCCGTTACCGCAAGTTTTGTCACGCAACATATTAAATTGGATTCTAAAGAGTCCATGAAAAGAGCAACTCTTCCTGGATATAATAGCGCAATAAACAGATTTCATGTGACTCAAGTGGCTGTGTCACGTATTTGACGGTAACGTGGCCGTACGAATCGTCACGCAACGTATTTAATAATAGTCTGAATTAATGATCAGTTATAAAAACAATCTCTTCGCAGAACTCAGTTGCGTACTCATTCTCAAGCAATATCATTTATTGAGCAAATTTTGTTTCTTTAGCGAAGCACCTGTATTGTTCTACCATTTTTAATAGGTAAAAAGAATTAAAAGTTTCTTAACTGTTGATGCTCCTAATCATGTTTCTCTTGTTTTAGGAATGGGAATCTAGACTGTGTGCAGGCCCTGCTTAAGAATATGCCCTCGTCAATTGATTGTCAGGACTTTCGATTGAATACACCACTGAATCACGCTGCTGCAGGCGCAAGTCATTTGGTCGCTCGGTATTTATTGAGCAAAGGAGCCGATGCTGATAACAGGTTAGTCGATTCCTATAGTTAAATTACTTGGGAAAGAATATGTGGTATTTGTGGCCTGAAATAACAGAATCATCATTAACAGCACCATCTATAGTCATACTATTGTGACCACCACCACCACCATCACCATCACCATCACCATCAACAACAACAACAACAACAACAACAACAATAACAACAAAAACAACAACAAAAACAACAACAACAGTATCCGCATCATCAGTCATTAATCATCAGGCCCATCATCATCATCATCATCATCATCAACATCCCCAGCATATCAACAGTCATCAATCATCTTCACTATAACCATCGTCACTATATCATCATTATCATCATCATCATCGTCACCACCACCACCACCACCATCATGATAACCACCACCACCATCATCATCATCATCACCATCATCATCGTCATCACCATCATTACTATAATAATCGTCATTATCATCAAATCTTAATCCATTCCATGTTAATTCATTCATTTATCTATTCATCAGGAACGATAATCATGTAACTCCATTAATCCAAGCAGCGAAGTGTGGTTGTCTAATTACTGCGCGGGTCTTGTTGGAGAAAGAAGCCAGTATCAACGCTGCGGACAAAGATAAAGTAAGTATTATAAGCTAGTCTCTGTACCAGGTAATCTAGCTTCTCTACGAAGGAATTAGCCAATCAGCGGTCATTTTGTTCTTAGCTCAATGTTTCCTAGTTCCAGGTTTTCGGCTCGATTTCTAACAGCTTTTGCTCGCAAATAAAGAAAAGAAAACTCATCCGTGCAAAGATTCGCCAAATTAATACCTTTTAGAAAAATCATCTTTCGTGGTTGTGGGTGGAAAAATATTTCATTTCGATAAGAGATAATAGAAAACACTTGGAAATTTTCGCTGTGACAAACAATGCATTGCGCGTCTAGATTCCAGATCACCCGGTAAGGGTCAAACAAAGTTGGAAATTAAAATTTTTGACCCTCCTTGATACTTTGTGTGCAGTTAAGCCACCCAGGGGGGTGCACGGAAATACCTCATGTTCGCGTCCTCAAATATATTGTTGCCATGGAAACGGCTATGATTCTTTTCGGCTCCAGCCTCCCAGATTTCACCCAAAATGAGCAAATTTATCAGGCTGGTTCGATCTCAGGCGCATTTAAAGCAATTTCAATCAAAATTGTTACAATAGCAGGCATACTCATCTATACACTTCTGAAAAATTTTAATTCCCAAAATTCGTAAAATTTCCGTTGGGCACTAGATGACAGACTGGACACTTAATCAGAGGCACATTTTCACAGAGAGATATGCTAAGTGAGATATGCTAATGCACACCAGGAATGCGCATGCGTATATAAGTATTATCATCATCACTGAAAACAAAAACAAGCAAACAAAAAAAAAAAAAACGAAAACGACCTAAAGGCATTCTCGTACACCGAGCCTTCTCAGCTTTCTAACGAAAAATCATAAGCTCTGGGCAACCCTAAAGTTCTATCAAATTTCATTGGCCTTCAGACTCACCTCACGCCAACATCCCATAATGATAACCCTGAAAGGTCAGTTTGATGGATGGAATTTTAGCACAATTCAAACCATCCAACTGATCTTCGTAGGTTATAATATATATAGGATGTCATGTTTGCGCAAGGTCAGTTTGAATCATGGTGACACATTCCATACATTAAACTGAACTTTCAAGGTTTTCATTATGGGATCTCAAAACACGTCCCACATGGAAAGAAATAACCACAGCGACAAAACCATCAGCAACACAAGAGACAAACTGGGTGTGCTGGTCATAGCAAGGGGTTAATCATCTACGGTCTAGGGGCCGACTAACCTTTCCCTTAGGCTTAGGCCGAGCTTCCTGATCAGTCAGTAATGTCCTCCCGGGATAGCGGTGTTGGGGTCGAAATCTCCAGCGTAGCCGTAAGTCCATACGATGCTTCAGCACTCGATGTCTGGAAGTATGGTCCTGGTTAATCAATCAATAAAAACAAACAAATTATAGAAACCTGATTGATCATATTAACAAATTCGAAGTGACTTTTTTTGGTCCGTGTCCTCGTCTTATCGAAACACAGAATGGCATCAGCAAATGATCGAAACTCAAGTGGAAGCACGAGCACAGCGCAGCGAAAATTGACGTTTTTGTACATAAGGTCGGTCTGAAGGATGGTAGGACAATTCCATCTATCCAACTAACCTTCTTTGGTAATGCATATTTTTGAGTATCCAAAAGCATATTCTGGAGAATCCGATCACATTTTGGAATATTCAATCACATTCTGGAGAATGCGACAATATATATTTTGGAGTATCAAAAACGATATTCTGCAGTATCTGATAATATGTACACCAGATGGATTAGATGGACGCATCAGAAAAAGAATGTACCTGGGATGGATTGTATGGGTGCATCAGAATAAGAATGTACACGAGATGGATTGGATGGGTGCATCAGAATAAGAATGTACACGAGATGGATTGGATGGGTGCATCAGAATAAGAATGTACACGAGATGGATTTGATGGGTGCATCAGAATAAGAATGTACACGAGATGGATTGGATGGGTGCATGAGAATAAGAATGTACACGAGATGGATTGGATGGGTGCATCAGAATACGAATACAACTTTGTTTGATCCTTACAGAGACTAGCTCTTATAACACTGTATACAGTATAGCAGGGAATAGAGCCTTGCAGTGATTCTTATTGATAACTCCATTTGGAGAACAACGTCAAGAATTTCAATTTTCAGTAGATAAAATCTCCTACACAACTTTGTTTACCCTCATAATGCGCTTAATCTACTCCATAGTGCTAATAAGGCAGAATGATGTGATTTCATGCAGCACTATGCTCTTCTCTCGTAACAAAAAGTAGAACCCTGAACATGACAGATTACAAACATAAGTCCTTTGAGTGTTTCACTTGCAGCATAACGTTTTCCATTTTAATCGAGAAAGAAATAATACTCAAGGGATTGACGCTAGTTGTCTAAAATGAGCAAACATTATACGCAAAAGGTAAATCGGTCCCAGAAGAGTGGAGAACACAGGTAACCCAAATATAGATCATTTACCAATGTCTTAGACGGTTTGTTTTTCTTCACCAGAACACCGCTCTAACGACTGCAGCTTACAATGGCAATGCATTGTTTGTTTCCATGGTTTTGGATCGAGGAGCAGACGTTTCCATAGTAACAGCAAATGGAAATAACTGCCTGACCGCCGCGATCACCGCTGGCCACAAAGATGTCTGTATGACGATCGTAAAACACCAGAGGTTGGTACCTAGTCACTTAGTACGCAGTGGTGACGACATTTACCTTATATAGTCATCAAATCTTTTGCTTGCTTCTTAGGTGGGAGGAGGCGTGCCACTTTGAAGACTCTAATGGATATCCTCCAATCAAAAGCCTGATTGAGAAATTTCCTGACGTTGCCAAGGTAACACGTTAAACTTTCCGTTTGGACATGTCAAATATTTCTTGGTCATTAAAAATGTTATAAGATCAGTCAGGCATTATGAAAATAAAATCCTCAAAGTTGTCTCTGACTTGTCTAACAAGGTTTGGACGTTTCGGCTTCATTATTGGTTATTATTATAATATATTATCTATTTTTAGTATTATCACTGATTGGCTATTTTTGAAGTGTGTTTCTATTGGTTGAGCAGGTAGTCTTGGACAAGTGTATCTCTTCATCGGATCACCAAGAGAATGATGAAAAGATGGAGGTAATATCCCTGATACACCACAACCATGCAAAAATTTGTGCAATACTGAATACTGTACACGTTGTTTTTGATGTCCTGTAGGTGACCCATCGGTTTGATTATCTTGATCCTGAGCCCAACAGAAAGACCATTTCAATGTGTAAAAAATTCTTTGCCCCAAAGGTAAGGCTGACAGATTCCACGGAGCAGTTGAGGGAGAGACCTTACAAGCTCTATTCACAAATAGACCCCTTGAGCACGCCAAAATGCAGCTCGATTTGAAGGACAAAACCATAGGTTTCGAAATTCTTTTGTTTTGTTTTGTTTTGAACTATAAATTGAGCTGCTTTAACGTCACGTGAAAGGGGTCTATAATGCCGAAATAACTTGTTGTACCGACACAAAATTAAAAGCCTTGCTTTGCAGTTAACACCAGCATTCTAAATATTTCCAAATCAAATCAATTTAAGGCGTTGCTTAATTCAGAATTTTCAATCTTTCTTCTGGTCTTATTGTTTTTTCAGTATATGCTGGAGGGTGTATATAAAGAATTACTCTTCCATCCTCTCACTTTGGAACTCATCCGATATAAATGGTAAATAAGTTAATGGTCTGTTTTGAAAGAACTGGGTTTTAAATTATCAAATGAAAAAAACCTTCAACTTGTATCAATACTCTGAAACAACCTCTGGGCTGATCAAAGTCAGGGCACGGCTAACTCACAGATCGAACCCTTAAACAACCTCTGGGCTGATCAAAGTCAGGACACTGCTAACTTACAGATCGAACCCTTAAACAACCTCTGGGCTGATCAAAGTCAGGGCACTGCTAACTCACAGATAGAACCCTGAAACAACCTCTGGGCTGATCTGAGTCAGGGCACGGCTAACTCACAGATAGAACCTTGAAACAACCTCTGGGTTGATCTAAGTCACGGCACGGCTAACTTACAGCTAGAACCCTTAAACAACCTCTGGGCTGATCTACGTCAGGGCACGGCTAACTCACAGATCAAACCCTGAAACAACCTCTTGGCTGATCTAAGTCAGGGCACGGCTAACTCACAGATCGAACCCTGAAACAATCTCTGGGCTGATCTAAGTCAGGGCACGGCTAACTCACAGATCGAACCCGTAAACAACCTCTGGGCTGATCTAAGTCAGGGCACGGCTAACTCACAGATCGAACCCTGAAACAATCTCTGGGCTGATCTAAGTCAGGGCACGGCTAACTCACAGATCGAACCCGTAAACAACCTCTGGGCTGATCTAAGTCAGGGCACGGCTAACTCACAGATCGAACCCTTAAACAACCTCTTGGCTGATCTAAGTCAGGGCATGACTAACTCACAGATCGAACCCTGAAACAACCTCTGGGCTGATCTAAGTCAGGGAACGGCTAACTCACACATTGCCAGAAATATGGGACATGAGCCTGCTCATCCATGCGCATTGATGCGTTTCAGCTTACAAAATAGCCGCCGAGTCTTATAGGAAATGTATGGGGAATATAGAGCTTCCTCTATTTACGGCGAATAGGGTTTTATTTCCTCTGAGCTCCACATCGCGACAAACAACCCACCCTACAAGCTACTAAATAAGCGTAAAATGATCATTGAATCATGCGACATATTGGTTCCCGGACTACTTGCCTTCGAAAGGCTTCGAAAGCTCTAGATTCCATACATCGTCTATAAATCTGGCCACACTTGACCCCAAAATCGTCTTATTTGAGCTCGAAAAAATTTAAAAGTAAAAGAGCTCCACCTCGATATCACCAAACGAGTGTTTAATAAATCCAAAACCGCTCAAACTAGACAGCATGCCTTCAGAATGTAGGTTCCCAAGAAGCTTGAAGTTAGGTTAAATTTTAAGCGATTCGACGCGTTGTTAGCTCGTAGTTTTCAGTTAAAATGACAAGAAACCACAGAGAACTGCTCCAAACAGCTTCAAAACCCCCTAAATATCGCCATTTTGTTTTTACAAGCTCCTATTGACTGCTGAGATACAATAAGGAAGCTTAAAGTAACGATTTACGTTTGAAACTTGTTTCTTGTCCTTCATGGGCTTCCTGTGGTGAGGCTTATCAACAGAAAAATAATAGTTGTTCTTTTGATGTAGTTATATTTTTCCTCTAGAAAACCACTTCATTTTCATTCATGCGTAACACCGCTGACAATGTCCAATATTTCTGGCAATGGATCGAATTGGAATTTAGCTGATTAGGTTTAACGGAGTGAGAGACGTAATAAACCCTACTCACATGTGATGCCGAGACCAGGACTCGAAGCCAAGACCCCAGAGGAGTTTTATAAGCTGATTGAAACCCAGCGGCCCTGTTCTAGTATCCTTTGCAATTTTCCAAGCAACTTGTCTCGCTGCGATTTTGTTGTTGTTGCGCGTAGCGTTGCACGAAGTAGAACTCAGTTCTACTTTTCACAACGGGTTGTAGCAACTGACAACGCCATAGCACAGTGTATCACCCCTCCAACAACGTTTCTCGCAATTTTAAGACATATTTGCGTTGCAGTGTAACACCTCACCTCAGCAACCTGCAACGAAAATTGGAAAATGTAACAGGAACTTGATTGTTTTTCATTTTTTCTCAGGAAATTGTTTGGGCTTCGATTTTTCTACGCCGCCGCAGCTCTGCACGTGATATTTTTGATAACACTGAGTCAGTATGTCGTTTGTCAAAGGGAGCTGTACAGCAGCCGACACATAAACCAAATGAGGAATATTACGAATGATAAAGAACAAGAGGTAATCCATAACCAATGATTTGATTCAAAAAACACGGCATGATACAAGGAGGGCATTTTTTTCCCATGAGAATAAAAAAACCTTTGTTTTACACCGCGTAACCTCATCCTGAAGAGCTTGAGTGCGAGGCTACTGGGGTGAATCTATTGTTCTAGTCAACATGGCTGCCTCATAGTCTTTGTTACTAGTCTGCCTCAGCAATGCATTCTGGGACTGTTATCTCAATCAAAAAACACCAAACAAAAGACGTCATGGTTTGTTGCTCTTTTGTTTGGTGCTATTTGATCTAGTTAACAGTCCCAGACTGTGTAGTAATATAGAGAAAAGACTGTACGATGACCTTGTATATTGGATTTTTCTAGAACTGCTTTTCGTTTTGGACCCGGAAGTCGTTTTTTCATTCAATTAACGTCACACTTAACAGCCCTATACTGAGCATTCATTTGCACCTTCACACTGTTCTGCGTTGTTCAAACTCATTGAAAAACTAGAGTTTCTTTAACCACCTTTTATGCTATTTCTCTTTACAGTATTACTGTTCAGCTCATGTTATCTATGGATTTGAATTGGGGATCATTGCCATCTCGATATTCAACCTTTGTATTGAAGGCCACCAGATGTACACTGAGGTATGTCTGTTGAAACATAGAGTGGAGTGGAGTGGAATGGTTTGGAAACCTATTGTTCTAGGTTTTTGTTCGACTTTTTCCATTGTTATATGACGTTGACCGTGCACAGAGAAGGAAAAGTTACAGCGTTTGTTCATAGTAACTCAAGGAATACAGACATTTTTTTCTCAAAATGTTCTAAAATAGATGGTATTTGTTAATAAATCCTCTATGATAGAGATTATTTGTTAATTGAAAAGGAAATCACCCTTTTTGTACGCTTTCTTATTTATCATCTAGAAACTTTACTGAATCTGCGCATAACCATTTATCCTCTTCTTTGTAATCTTAGAATGAAAATTTTACACTTTCAAAATGATCGTACATGAAAATAGTACGGAAACTAGTAGTTTCAGCCATACTTGCTTTGGTTCATTGTGCACGGTCAATATCACGTGATGGTACGTTTCAACATCGCTAGCCAAACAAAAGCCTAGAACAATAGGTTTCTAAACCATTCCACTCCATCAACTATGGTTGAAATAAGGGAGCCGGGCTGAAGAGAAGGGTTGACGGATCTGTTGATGAGCTAAGAATAAATTGAGTATAGCAAAATGTTTGGTACTTGACTTTTAATATTAAAGACCGTTCCAAAATGCTTTTCTTCCATACATTCTAGAGATGGAATTACATCGAGACAAGCAACGTAGTTGAGTTGACTACCTTCTCGTGTTCTTTGATAGCTGTCTCCATGCGACTGAGCGGGGAAGAAAACGCATACTACTGGAGTTTAACAGTCATTTCAGTATTACTGGCTTACCTGACCATGCTAATACAGTTTCAAACGTAAGTCTGGACTTTATTAGGTACGAGGCTCCGCGCAAAACAGGTAACGAGTAGGTGCGTTTAAATCATGGGGCTGTTAAAAGTCAACTCTGACGGTTTAGTTTCAAAACCACTTCTACATGTAGGGTATAATATGATGACACAGTTTTACAGGATATCACAGGACTTCTCATTTAAGAGATATAAAGGTTTAAAATTTAAAAATGCAAATGAGATGACGTCGACGTAGAGTATCCGAAATCATATTCTGGAGTATCCAAAATCATATTCTGGAGTATCCAAAATCATATTCTGGAGTATCCAAAATCATATTCTGGAGTATCCAAAATCATATTCTGGAGTATCCAAAATCATATTCTGGAGTATCCGAAATCATATTCTGGAGTATCCGAAATCATATTCTGGAGTATCCAAAATCATATTCTGGAGTATCCAAAATCATATTCTGGAGTATCCAAAATCATATTCTGGAGTATCCAAAATCATATTCTGGAGTATCCAAAATCATATTCTGGAGTATCCGAAATCATATTCTGGAGTATCCGAAATCATATTCTGGAGTATCCAAAATCATATTCTGGAGTATCCAAAATCATATTCTGGAGTATCCAAAATCATATTCTGGAGTATCCAAAATCATATTCTGGAGTATCCAAAATCATATTCTGGAGTATCCAAAATCATATTCTGGAGTATCCAAAATCATATTCTGGAGTATCCGAAATCATATTCTGGAGTATCCGAAATCATATTCTGGAGTATCCAAAATCATATTCTGGAGTATCCAAAATCATATTCTGGAGTATCCAAAATCATATTCTGGAGTATCCAAAATCATATTCTGGAGTATCCAAAATCATATTCTGGAGTATCCAAAATCATATTCTGGAGTATCCAAAATCATATTCTGGAGTATCCAAAATCATATTCTGGAGTATCCGAAATCATATTCTGGAGTATCCGAAATCATATTCTGGAGTATCCAAAATCATATTCTGGAGTATCCGAAATCATATTCTGGAGTATCCGAAATCATATTCTGGAGTATCCAAAATCATATTCTGGAGTATCCGAAATCATATTCTGGAGTATCCGAAATCATATTCTGGAGTATCCAAAATCATATTCTGGAGTATCCGAAATCATATTCTGGAGTATCCGAAATCATATTCTGGAGTATCCAAAATCATATTCTGGAGTATCCAAAATCATATTCTGGGGTATCCAAAATCATATTCTGGAGTATCCAAAATCATATTCTGGAGTATCCAAAATCATATTCTGGAGTATCCGAAATCATATTCTGGAGTATCCGAAATCATATTCTGGAGTATCCGAAATCATATTCTGGAGTATCCGAAATCATATTCTGGAGTATCCGAAATCATATTCTGGAGTATCCGAAATCATATTCTGGAGTATCCGAAATCATATTCTGGAGTATCCGAAATCATATTCTGGAGTATCCGAAATCATATTCTGGAGTATCCGAAATCATATTCTGGAGTATCCGAAATCATATTCTGGAGTATCCAAAATCATATTCTGGAGTATCCAAAATCATATTCTGGGGTATCCAAAATCATATTCTGGAGTATCCAAAATCATATTCTGGAGTATCCAAAATCATATTCTGGGGTATCCAAAATCATATTCTGGAGTATCCAAAATCATATTCTGGGGTATCCAAAATCATATTCTGGAGTATCCAAAATCATATTCTGGAGTATCCAAAATCATATTCTGGGGTATCCAAAATCATATTCTGGGGTATCCAAAATCATATTCTGGGGTATCCAAAATCATATTCTGGGGTATCCAAAATCATATTCTGGGGTATCCAAAATCATATTCTGGAGTATCCAAAATCATATTCTGGAGTATCCAAAATCATATTCTGGGGTATCCAAAATCATATTCTGGAGTATCCAAAATCATATTCTGGAGTATCCAAAATCATATTCTGGGGTATCCAAAATCATATTCTGGAGTATCCAAAATCATATTCTGGAGTATCCAAAATCATATTCTGGAGTATCCAAAATCATATTCTGGGGTATCCAAAATCATATTCTGGGGTATCCAAAATCATATTCTGGGGTATCCAAAATCATATTCTGGGGTATCCAAAATCATATTCTGGGGTATCCAAAATCATATTCTGGAGTATCCAAAATCATATTCTGGAGTATCCAAAATCATATTCTGGAGTATCCAAAATCATATTCTGGGGTATCCAAAATCATATTCTGGAGTATCATAAATCATATTCTGGAGTATCCAAAATCATATTCTGGGGTATCCAAAATCATATTCTGGAGTATCCAAAATCATATTCTGGAGTATCCAAAATCATATTCTGGAGTATCCAAAATCATATTCTGGGGTATCCAAAATCATATTCTGGGGTATCCAAAATCATATTCTGGGGTATCCAAAATCATATTCTGGAGTATCCAAAATCATATTCTGGGGTATCCAAAATCATATTCTGGGGTATCCAAAATCATATTCTGGGGTATCCAAAATCATATTCTGGGGTATCCAAAATCATATTCTGGAGTATCCAAAATCATATTCTGGAGTATCCAAAATCATATTCTGGGGTATCCAAAATCATATTCTGGAGTATCCAAAATCATATTCTGGAGTATCCAAAATCATATTCTGGGGTATCCAAAATCATATTCTGGAGTATCCAAAATCATATTCTGGAGTATCCAAAATCATATTCTGGAGTATCCAAAATCATATTCTGGGGTATCCAAAATCATATTCTGGAGTATCCAAAATCATATTCTGGGGTATCCAAAATCATATTCTGGGGTATCCAAAATCATATTCTGGAGTATCCAAAATCATATTCTGGAGTATCCAAAATCATATTCTGGAGTATCCGAAATCATATTCTGGAGTATCCAAAATCATATTCTGGAGTATCCAAAATCATATTCTGGGGTATCCAAAATCATATTCTGGAGTATCCAAAATCATATTCTGGGGTATCCAAAATATCCAAAATCGGCCGACCAAAAAGTCGCAAACCCAAAAAAACGGCAACACGATGGAGGAGGGGGCGGTCCCTGGGTCCCTGGCTACGTCCCTGTAAATAGAAAAGGTCCTAAAATCGATACTTGCGCAACACCAATAGGAATATAGGCTGGTTTAAAATAGACATGAGCAAGTCACTTGTGATCTTTCTGAATGAAAATAACTAAACCAAGCGTTGTCATCAGCGCCAACAGCACGTAGTTTCTGCAGAAAAATGTTGCGGTTGACGGTGTCGAATCGTTTTGTGAGGTCCAAGAACATGCTACCAGTTACTATCCCATTGTCTATCAAACGTAGAATATCATCAGTAAGCATAGCACATGCAGTAACGGTAGACGATGTAAGTCTGAAACCAAACTGTACTTGAAGAAATGAGGTTGTTATCATTATCATTATCTCTGAAATGAGAAGTCCATATCCTGTAAAACTGTGTCATCGTACTATATCCTACATGTAGAAGTGATTTTCAAACTAAACCGTCAGGGTTGATAGGCACTTTAATTTAGGGGACGCCGGCCAAAACGATAGCAATTGTGATTTGGTTTCATATAAAAACAATATTCAGCGCAAATTGTAGAGATCGTATTTGTTATTTTCTTAAGATTGAATCTCAAGGCTGTAATAGACCCTTTTCGAATATGGCGTCTATGACGTCGAACGAGGAGTCCTAGATTGTCCCGGATTTCATGAGTAATGATGATTGTGTTTTGAAATCTGGGGCATTCCAGTCCCGGATGCTGCTGGTGGAAATCATTGGGTTTCGACATCCGGGACATTCTCATTCTCCTCGTTTGACGTCAAAGACGCCATATTCGAAAAAGGTCTATAGTAGGGTGTCCATATTAGACAGGGGTCCGTTAACCACAAGAAGCCATTTTAAAAAGAGTTTTCTACGCATCTTTATAGTTTATTTCAGTCTGGAATATTCGTGACTATGCTGTTTGAAGTATTAAAAACTGTTATCAAGGTAAGGTAACTGGTCTTATCTATCTCTACTCCTCTTGTTATGCCCATTTTCTAGACTACAAGCAGTTTCTCCTATCTCGCGGTAATTCTGAGCCGACAATACGGGTTTATATTGGCGGCTCTGTCCCGATCAAACTTTTAAGAGAATTGCGATACTAGTTGGTATTCATAAGTGTATTTTTGCTTTGGTTTTCAGGTTGTCAGTCTTTTCATGATAATATTCTTCGTCTATGCTCTCGTTTTCAGGCTGTTGTTATCAAGAAAACTTAACGTGAGTGATACTGACCTTGTAAGATTGTTTAAAGACGTTCGCGGGCATTGTTTGTGCGCATCTGTTCTGCGCATATAGCGTGACAGCGCGCGCGTGACCTATGTTTTTCAAGATCAAACTCCGTCACGCTCGTTGCCAAAACGATTTCGATCGGCTATATCGTAAAAATAACAACGGTGAGCCCCCCTACCTTTTTTACTGAATTATTACCAAATTATTAAGGGACGCCACGTCATACGCTAAACCTCTTCCTGAAGCGCAAACTTTGGTGTAGTAATTAAGGAGTGTAGTAAGCAGTGTGTATGGAGAAAACACGGCCCCTCAAGTTTCTAGCTTAAAACCCTTCCGTGGATAAATACAACGATTGATCTATTTATTATTACTTGGGCTGTGTTCTGATCATGGGACCATTCTTTGCATTATTTTTAATAATATAATAAAGTTATTTTTCTGTAATTTCAGAGAGCATTTCTTGGTTTGCCATACGAGAATGGTACAGATGTTACAGATGTAAGGCCCTTTGTGATCTAATATTTATCTCTTGGTTCAAACTTTATATTATATACTGAATATTTTTACTCACGAACTACTTGATGGACAGATTCCGTCTGAAACGGAGATTGAATAATCTTCATCTCAAGGAAAAGAATCTAGAAAGAGATGTATTTTAGATTATTTTACATGGAATAGAATGTTTAGCCTGCGTAGCAGTCGTTTGGGTTTTCCCCCCGCTGCTTGGCAATGTTAAAAAAGCGGGGTTTGTCTGCAGGCCCTCCATCTTCCCCCCTCCTCCCCAGTCCATCTCCCTTCACGAGGGCCTGCTACGCAGGCTAAGTTGGAACCAGATGAGGAGTTAATCTATTTACACAAGAATATGTCCTTAATAAAAACGATCTACTATCTACTACTTACTCAGACCGCTGGAAATTTGATTGATGGATGCCAAAAACCTGGACGTTTCGAAGTATAGCTAGTTGCCTAGAAGTATAATTTATAATTATAATTGATGTTGGTGTATGCTTTGTTCAGGATCCATTTGGTACTATACCGCTATCATTCATCAAGGTGATGGTGATGACAATAGGTGAGATCGAGTATAGCAGGTTCTTCATCGACGAGCCACTATGGATGGGTAGCTGCGCTCGTTACGTGTTTTGGTCATTCTGTATCATCCTACCCATCGTGTTAATGAACCTCATGGTAAGTATAGCTTCTGATGACACGAACAGATCTTTAACGCATGATGTAGTTTGACTGGTTGACCCACACCGACCAACCATGACCAATGACCAACAAAAGAGGGCCCCAAGTTTATCAGTGCTGAGTAGCCAACTGTCAAGCGTCACCCACCGGGATAGCGTTATAGTGCTACTGAACAAATATGACAAACTCGATCGACCAAATGATTAGGCGGCCAACTAGTGGGGCGCTACCCACCTAACACATAAACGGGTGCCTAAAATATTTTGAAAAAATATCTTGTTTTCTAACTTCTTGCTGTTTTAGATCGGTCTGGCTGTCGGTGACATCGATTCAATCCAAAAGAATGCAGAGCTTAAAAGACTGGCAATACAGGTACTGAATGACCCTTTATCGATCAGTCAAGTCATGAAGGGTGTTAGCTGAGTAATAAGGCTGGGGTACAGAAATGGTGTCAGAAGTGGGACTCATCAGTGATTCAGTATCGTGCTATACAAATCTCGATTTTTCACTTCTGCTGGGGTCACCCTTCTCTCTCTCCTTAACCCCTGAGGAGCTGAAGAGGTATTAATAGACCATTTTCGAGATGCGCGAGCGCTTTCAAAAACATCGCAGGCACAGACATGAAAAAGAGGCATTTTCGGGCAAGATCACGCGCGCTATTGACTCTGCCCGAAAATGCCTCGAGATCATGTCTGTGCCTGCGATGTTTTTGAAAGCGCTCGCACATCTCGAAAATGGTCTATTGAAATGGTGTCAGAAGTGGGACTCATCAGTGATTCAGTATCGTGCTATACAAATCTCCATTTTTCACTTCTGCTGGAGTCTCCCTTCTCTCTCCTTAACCCCTGAGGGTCTGAAGAGGTATGTCAAAATTGGGACTTAACCAGTGGTACGTTATCTTGCCGTAACAGATCGACTGCATTTACGAATTTGAAGAGAAGCTGCCTTTTTGGTTGTTAAAACGTTTCCATCGACCCAAAACAGTCACGAAGCCAAATGAAAAACCACGATCAGCGTTACAAAAACTTAAGGTATGTCTCTGCGACTAGTGTATGCGGTATCTCTTATTAGTTAGCGTGACCCTAGCCTGCGTAGCGGCACTTTGAGGGAGGAAGAAGGGGAGCAGGACGGGGAGGGGAGGGGGATTGCCCCAAAGCGCCGCTACGCAGGGTAGGATGGCCCACACGATGGAATAACTTTAGATCATTATTACCCCATTACAAAGGACAGGAAAAAAGCATATTTGTTAAAAGTGTTCCTTTTCATTTTGCTCTTTCTCTCATTCAATACACTTTTCTATGTAGAAAGGATGTTGACGAACACAACTTGTATTTAAAGTGACCTCATGCGTCAAAATGGCGTTGAAGATGACGTTACTTCCTGTGAAGCTTTGCATGTGGAAGCCACTGCGCTCGACTCCCTCCTTGCACACAACAATATTACAATATTACGATATTACGGATTTACTGCTATTTTCATAAACATGCGAACTCTGTAGTTGCAAGTTTCCCGTTGGAATTTGGTTTTTCACTGCCGCCAGTCAAAAATATAAAAGGTACCGACTGATTATTTTTGATGGACGGAAGCCAAAAACCAAATTTCAGCGTGCAGCTTGCAGCTACCGAGTTTGCATGTTTATGAAAGTAACAGTAACGGCTTAGGATTTTTTGCTTACTGAATTGTTGTGTTTTGTATCTCAGGGCCGATTGAATAAACGTCTGTTCAGTACAAACCACAAAGCACCTGATACTGACCTGTCTGAAGTATGGCACAGGATGACAGAGGACCTAGACAATAAATTACAAATACAAGAAGAAAGGTACAGTCTGCTCTATGGTTTCTAGCTAGGTGGTACTGGCCCATTTTCTTTAACATTCAGATTTTTTGGGGGGTTGGGGGAATGGGAGGAAAGGGGGAAATCCATTTTCTTTCAAAATAATAAGGTGCACAGGACAAAAGGTGGTAGAGATCTTTTGTGGGCAGGGGCAACCCATTTATTTCAATCTTCTTCACATCTTATATAAAACACACATGGGGGTGTGGATTTTGTTCGGGTTGGGGCAAATTTAAGCTCGAATTTAAGCCCTGACTTAGATCAGCCCATAAAGAGGTTGTTTTAGGGTTTGATCTGTGAGTTAGCCATGCCCTGACTTAGATCAGCCCAGAGGTTGTTTCAGGGTTTGATCTGTGAGTTAGCCATGCCTTGACTTAGATCAGCTAAGCTAGAGGTTGTTTCAGGGTTCGATCTGTGAGTTAGTCATGCCCTTACTTAGATCAGCCCAGAGGTTGTTTTAGGGTTCCATCTGTGAGTTAGCCATGTCTTGACATAGATCAGCCTAGAGTTGTTTCAGGTATCGATAAAATTTGGTTTCAAATTGTTTCCTTTTGTTCGACAGAATGCAATACCTTAACAGTGAACTAAGCCACCAGAAGAAAATCTTGGAAAAGATATTAACAGCTATAAACTGAACCTAGCTGAGCAGAACTAAAATTGTCTGGGCTGTATTATTACAGAGATAACAACCTCAGTATATGAAATATGCCCAGCAGAAAAAGCGCCTTTTAGCTGGACAGTTCTCCATGGACCAGAAAACGTTTTGGCTGCAACTTGGCTATTTGCTTCACATTTAAAAAAGAGGGTGTGGTGTTTTCTGTCTTATTATTAAGGGGGCTGTGATGCATCGATTGTCAATCACTGTATCATCATAGCACCTATACTGAAGTACCTATAGCACCATAGCGATAGACTCTTTGCAGCACTTCGGAATGCAGCTCAATTTGGAGGACAAAACAAGAGGGTGCAATTCTCTGGAGATTGAAATTCTTTTGTTTTGTCCTCCAAATTGACCTGCTTCAATTTGATGTGACATGAAAAGGGTCTATAGTAATGCTATTACATGTACAAAAAATGTTTATCCTTTGTTGCTGCCCTACATGGCAGTTCAAGAACTGCACCAGGGTGGGGCTGGTAGGGCTATAGCCCTAACACTTTTCCCCTTTCCAATACTAGTCTCTTATATTTTTTGATCTTAGCCCCACCACTTTTTCCCATACAAGACTCGTATATATATAGCCCCAAGACTTTTTAGGGTGCACCGCGGTCCATGCAGTTAGGCATATTGGACAGTAAGTAAGTAAGTACAAAAAATGTCAATGATTTGGGTTGCTGTTTATTTAATGTTAAATATTCAGTTATCATCCTAAAAATAAATTAGATATTCAGCCTTGTCAACATACAGGCAGAATAGCAAGTTAAGTCCATAAATGCCATTGTGAACTAACAGATCAAAATTATTAAAATTAAAAATTGAGTGTCATATACGTCAGAACAAATAAAGTAGAGCTTATGATGTTACTTTTGAGAGACTATAGTTCTATGATATTCATTAGCAATTAATTCAAGCCCAGCTTAGTGTTCATTAAGATTTGATCTTTCTTCCCAGTGCAAATATAAAAGCAGCAATCTTTTCATAAGCGAGGAACATTAATGCAGCCGTTGAAACAGTCTGTAGTAATTTAGCTTCAAGACCCTTGTACAGTCCCAGAATGCCTTGCTCTCTGTAGGAAGAAAAAAAACAATTAGTTTGAATTTATAGTATTGGGTTATCTTTGTTCATCATTCACTTCTTTTGGTTTTTAAGTCTTTTTTCACAGGACAACCTTTCTGACAATGACTGTACATGTATAACTAGCTAGCTCATCACAATCAAACTTCATAATCAACATATTCATCATCATCACCATCATCATTATCATAATTATCATCATCACCATCATAATTATCATCATCATTATCATCATTATTATCATCAACATCATCATATTATCATCATCAACATCATCATCATAATTATCATCATTATCATCATCATCATCATCTCACTATACTCAGACATCTATTTTTCATACCTTATCAGTTTTGCCAGTAAAGAAAGCAGATTACTATGTTGTTTATATCTTTCACAGCCGGCCTTAAAAGTAAAAGTAAAATGAACTAACATTAGAAGGTTTGCAGTCTGAATTTAAGCTCCATCAGAAATTAGGGGTTTCCAGTGCTTTCCAATCACATACATGGAATCATGCAATTTACTGTCAATCAAGGCAATTGCATGACATTCTAAAGGCATGTGCAACAAAAACTGTGTTTTCCAACAATGTCATGGAAACACTATGATTGACTTCCACCAAAACCTACTTGGTCACAATGGAAAATAGTATGATTTTGAGGATGTGATTGGGAAGCACTGTTAACAAGTTATTTATTATTAATAATAGTTATTATATTTTACAACTTACCCTTTGTTTACACTGTGCAATCTGTAGTGGGTAAGTAACTACTGTAGCTACGGCTTTAGCTGCTGCTCCAATCAAAAAGAACTCTGATGCAGTCAGTTTCTGCAAGAAAAAAATTACATAAGATGAAACAATGAAATGATCAGCTCTTTTCTTTTTATTCGTCCATTTTTAATCTATCATACTTTATTTTTTATTCATTCATTTGTCTATTTGCTCATTCATTATTTCACTTATCCATTCCATTAATTAGTAATTAATTAATTATTGATATAAAGGCTTTTGTGATGATGACTTCAGTTGAAAACGTTCAACTATTTTAGAATTTTTTTTAGTTAGTCTTTATATCAATATCTATTTTTTAGTGTATTATGTCACAATTAATAAATATATTCATTTACTCAATCATACAACTATCCATCCATTCATGCATTTGTTTCTTTTATTCATTTCCATTCATTTGCTTTGATCAATAAAGTGCCATGGTTGTCACTTCTTCTAAGGAACTTTTTTATTATATACTCCATTACACCAATTCTTCCTCCATCCTTCCTTCTTTCTTCCCTTCCCATCTTCCCATCTTTCCTTCCATATTCCTTCTTTTTGTTCCCATTTTATTTTCATTTTTTGCAGTTTTCTCAGTCAACCCTTCTACTTCCTTTTCATTTCTTTCCATTCTTCCTTCTATTTCTTGTTCCCGATTCATTCCATGCATTTCCATCGTATTTGGTTTCCCCAGTCATCCCTATTACCTTTTTCCCACTTCTTCTTAGAAACCTTTTAATACTCTCATAAACCATAAACTGGATGGCAGGGTTCCCAGCAAGGAAAACAGAAGACCCAATGCCATTCCACAGGCTACCCAGACCTTCTTCTTTACTTATGCGACATATACCATCTGTAAATAAAGGATATTATTGGATAATGTTAGGCACAGGAAGCCCAAATACCTTGTATTTCCTTTAAAAGCCAACATATGGAAATTCAAATGAAACTTTTTTCTGAAAAATTGAGCCTTTTAGCTTAGGCATAATGTTTTCCCGTGTCAAACCATGTGTCATTCCCTTAGAGTATTATTTCTTTCTTTAATGGTTGCACATGAAAAGAATGTGAATACAAGGCTGCAAATAAGCACCTGTCTTTGGACAAATGTCTGGTAAAAATGACCACTTGACTGGTAAATGATTCCCCCTCTCTTGATCTGGACATTTGACCAGACACACTTGGGTTTGACAGGTCAAATATTCCTCTGGCCTCAAAAGGAACTGCTGATCAAAAATTGTTCGCAGCCTTGTGAATACAATGAAAGAATCTTATTCTCAAGAGAATGACACATGGTTTGAACTATGGGAAAACATTAGACTGAGGTCTTTTGCAGTAATGGTTTCCTAAGTTGAATCATTGTTTGTTCCTTTGTTTAAAATATCCTGATAAAGTTACGTTCAATGGGATCTCGGGCCTTTCAATGGGATATTTAAGTTTATTCTCTTTTTAAGAATCCCCACTTTTCATTATTAAGCATATACATGCACAAGGACCCTGTTTATCATCTGTCTATATCTATGGTGTATACAACTATTTCAAAAAAGGTTGTCGCAGCCAAAAGCAACAAGCAACAAGGAACAAGCCAAGACCACCTTCAAACAATGCTTTAATTAGCTAAAGATTTGGGACAACACTTAAAGAACTGAAAGAGTTGTAGCCTACCATTAGAAAATAATCACATTGAAATGATGAATAGTGTAAAATAGAGATGTTCTTTGCTGTCTTGTGTTGTTGCTTGTTTGTTTCAGCTGCGACAAACGCTTTTGAAATAGGTGTATATTGTTCATGTCACTAGAACACATCAAAATTATTTCTAACAACCTTGATAGAGTGATTTTCCTCACACCGTGAAAAAGTTGCTAGTAGTGAGTGTATAAATTAACCTCTACTAACCTATACTAATTATCTGAGGAAAACCACCTTTAGTTATTAACTGTTCTTACCTATAATTCCAGTATATTTAGGTGTTGCTATACATTCCAAATTTTGTGACCTTAACTTGACACCCTGTAGCTTTAATCTTGTATTTGCTACCCATAATGGAGTTGTTACCAAAACATTCACAATACCTTGATAATGAAAACAACAAATGAAAGAATGAATCAGTGAAAGGAGTCAATTTAAACCAACAATAACAAGCAGGATTGAGTGATATTTGAATAAGAATATATGAAAGTAAACACTCAGGTAAATGACACAGATGAACAAAAGTACATATTAAGGGTTTGTAGTAAGGCAGCTAGATATCAGAAGGTAGGTGGGTTAGGTAAGTAAGTGGGAAGGTAGACAGGTGGCTAGGTAGGTAGGTGCAAAGGTTGGTAGGTAGGTAGGTGGTTGGGCAGGTAGGTGGGTGGGTAAGTAAGTGGTGGGTGAATAGATAGGTTGGTAAAAATGATATTAGTTGTTAGGTAGATAGTTAAGTATGTGGGTGGGTCAGTAGGTAGGTGGGTAAGTAAGTGGGAGGTTGATGGGTTAAGGTACATGTAGGTACCAGGTACATATATGTAGTTATAAGAAGGTATAGGCAGGTTGGTAGGAAGCATTTTAGTGCCCCCCTAATTTTTGTTAAATAAATCTTTGTTTGAGTTTTTACTTTTCTGGGTGGCCCCTATTCCCCAAATTATTCTTTTTATTCTGGGTGCCCCAGAATTCCTGGGTCCTCACTAGCTACGCCCCTGTCTTGGCTTCAGACTTTGATTCTGCAAATTCCTTTATATTACCTACCAGCAATATATCCAAAAAGTAAATCTTGCTTTGAGGTTGATGAGTGTCTATTTTTAAGAAATATAGCTTTGAGACTATTAAAGGTGTAGAAATAAAGAAAGTTGGAGCAAAAGAGACTGAACAGAACTGGACCCAATCCACGGTAGAGAGACATCCTGAAAAGTAGAACAGCAGGAAAATATATTGAGTTGTACAACAGACCAGTTGGAGTTTGGAAGTTACAAAGGCAATACACTAACACTATATATTTTCCCAAGGTGAGGGTGGGGTTTTAAAGGATAATTTTTGGTCTTATACAGGGCATAGACACTTTTAATAAACCCTACAATGCTTTATTTTCTGCATTTGACTTCAAATTTATTCTTTTGGATGAAATTGAAAATAAATTTGACATGAAATGCAGAAAATAAAGAAGTGTAGGATTTATTAAGAGAGTCTATATGATAACCATGATATGAAAACTCTTCTCTCAACATGCCTTGCACAGAATAAAAAGGCAGATGGTGGACTCTGGACTTCCAAATCCAGTCTCAAGTGGTGCACAGGAGTACTAGTGCAACAAACTTGATGGATAGGGAATAGGTCTTAGATAGGGTCAGAGTTTTCAGATCCAAGCAGGACTACCCTATCCCTGCACCACCCCTAGTACACCCCGCCTCTCCCCTTCCTAGTGCCTGGCAATTTTTTAAAAACATGAGTTTTCTAGATCCAACAAAATCCACAGTTCCAGTGATATTTACACAGGTACGATGAGAGGGTAGTCCTTGACAAGGAACCCAACTCAATGACTTCATGCATGCTTTGGGCTCCCTGTGGTTTTACATTTGTCAAATCATGATAGAATGAAACACAATTTGCAAGCTTACAATCCTTCATCCTGAACTATTTCTCTTAAAACATAAATTGTGCCTTTGGAGTTTCTTTTGTCATCAACTGAAATGAGTTAAACAGAAGGAAGAACATGAATGGAAAAAGTATTGCACAACGCACGATGTTTTCAAATGAAAGAAATATGAAAATCTACCTTGTAGTCGTGTCCTGGCTGTATCCAGAGGATAGAACACGCTCATTGCAGTAACACTTCCCTGAGAAAAAAAGTAAAATTATCCCAAAAGAATTCTTAAATATTTTCAAAAAATACTAAGGCTTACCACAGCTCCGGACAAAGCATGAACAAAGTTACTGAACGAAAACACTGCCTTCAAAGACGAAGGAATTTCCAAATACGGCAGTAGAGGTACCAGATCATTAAAACTAACAGTCTTTGAGAAGATAGTCATTATGAAGGATTGAAATTTTTACGACTATAATATAAAAACATTACAGGATCCCGGGATTTTGTACGAAATTGAAAAAAAATTCTAATTTTTGAGCTCTAATGGGTGAGACAGCTGACCATAGCAATCGGATGATTTGTCACGTGATTAGGTCCACGTGGGCTCAGTTTTCTAAAGAAATTCACAAAGAAAGAATATTTTGAAAAAAAACTAGAATGGTGGTAATCAAGAGACGAGCCAATGGAGTGGATAATTCAAAGAAAGAGGTATTTATTCCCTAGTATTCTTATTTCTAAGCGTTGATTAACTTTTGCGCTCTAAATTTTCGACTTTGTTTTGAAATCAAGTTTACCCACAGGAAACCCGTTTTGTTATCTTATTCTTCCACAGCAAAAGGACTCTACTGTATCATCTAAGAGCACTAGTAGAGAAACAACCACTCAGGATGTTCCTCCAGAGCCAGAAAAAGGAAGATGTTCTGGGGTTTTGAAGTATATTATTTTAGTACTTTTGGTTCCTGCTTTTCTGAATCATGCTGCTTTATACAGAGAAGCTGTTGGGCTCAAGCCTCAAGGTGAATTAACAAACACAATAAGAAAAGTTTATTTTTCATAAGTAAATGAATGACAAAGAAAAGGAAAGATATCTCAGCTATTAGCCTTTCCAGAGTTACAGCAGAACCATAGGTGGTAGATGAGGGGGAGAGGCAAGGGGTCTCAAGCCCCCAACTTTTTTTAGGCAAATCTCACTTTTCTTAGGCAAATTAGGTTTTTTTGGTTTGGCGGTTTTGGCATTGTTTTTGCCTTGCCGATTTTGGCAAATTTACCCCCTCACCCTCCCCCCCCCCCCCCCCCACATACAGTTCCTTAAACCACCCCTGAGAACATGTTGCATTATGAGGCTGTTTTAGGGGTTGCTTTAGTACTCACTTAGGATGGCATCTTTTTCTCTTGCTGATAGTGAAAAATGATATATTTTAATAGAAAATTATAATTGCCAATGATGTTAATTTCTTTTGTTTCTTGATGCATAAAATGTCAACTGAGTGATAAATTGTCCCTCAAAACAGCCCCATAATGCAATGCATTTCTACAACTTTGAAAAGGCTAAGTAACATGGGTAGTGTGCACCAAGTCTCATGTACCACCTGTTAGTTAATTTCTCAGCCACCATCATATATGGGAGTAGAGTTGCCTGTGTTGGTTTTCTCCAGTTCTTTCGGAGTAAAATTTTCAGATTTTCTGGTTCCTCCATCATGCATTGCTGTAGTTACTGGGAAGCCTGTGGTTACAGCCAGAACCAGCCTGTAATTTGAGAATGGCTATAATTATAGTGTTTAGATAATCCTCATACAAAAAGGGGATGGGTTGTTAATCAACAAGAGTTATTGTCATCAAGCTTCTTCTAGTATCTAATACTGAAACTTCCCTTTACTAAAGTAATGGAAATATGAGCAACAAAATCCTGCAACTTGTTGTGCAACATTGTTGTGTTGCAAGTTGCAGAGTGAATGTGGCTTGTATATCATCCAACAAAGTTTTGTTGCACGACTTTGTTGCACAAAGTAGAAGCTCTTTCTACGCAAGGTGGTAATATGAGCAACATTCACTCTGCAATTTGCAAAGCAGCAATGTTGAGAGACAAGTTGCAAGATTTTGTTGCTCGTATTTCCTCACTTTAACTCTGTATCCTTCTTCCTAAGTGTGGATGAGATATCATTTAACATGCTTTTTACACCATCTCAAAATACATTACCATGATACATTAATTGTTTTATAGGTGAGCTCTATGACATTGGTTTTGGTCAAAAGATGTTCATGGGCTGCATTGGAAAAGGAAAGCCAACTATTATACTGGATGCACCAACAGGGATGTCCTCTGATGCGTGGACACTTGTTGTACCAAAGTTGGCCAAGATTTCCAAAGTTTGTTTTTTTGACAGGGCAGGGCTTGGCTTTAGTGACAGACCCTCTATAAACAGGTCCACAGAAAGTGATAAAAACCATGGTACTCCATCAACTACTGAAAGAATGACTGAAGATTTCCATAGACTGTTCACAGCATCAAGTGGCCAACAAAAACCTTTTATTTTAGTGGGATCAGAAATCGGTGCAGCAAATGCAAGATTCTATGCACAGCTTTTTGAGGAACAAGTTGCAGGACTAATCTTCATCAATCCTTTGATAGAAGATATGTTTTTTGGTGGAATGTACCCTTGGACTGGGTTGTGGCTTAGAAATCATATTTCAGGTTTACAGGCCCTTCAATTTTCTGCAGCTATTGGAGTCAGCCGCTTGGCTTTTATTTTTGGCCTTATGAAAACACCTATTGAACATAAACTTGTTGCTGATGATGTAACTGCGAGGCAAAAATACTTAATGTGCAAACCAGGACACTTGAGTTCAGCTGTTGATGAGTACTTCTTTGCCAATGAAAGTCTTTCTCAGTTGAAGACTTTATCAAAACTCAAGCCCTTTAATCCTAGCATTGTTCAAACAACTGTTTTGATCAGTAAAACATATGACAAGAGAGCTGATAATGTTATAAATAAGGTGAGATGGAGAAACTATAATTAATTTTCTACAGTAGTTTGCATCTAAGTGTGAACACCATGACATCAAAACATATTCTAAGTGGAGCCTGAAATGTTTATGTTTGGTGGCTGAAAAGTTAACGCTTGTAGATTTCAAAGGAGCCAGTCAAATGAGACGGCCAAATGTTAACTTTTTAGCCACCAAGCATAAAAATTTAAGGCTCCACTTAGAACATGTTTTGATGTCTGGTGTTACTGCTTAGATGCAAAAAATTGTAGTAACATTCATGGCTCTCTTAGTTCATAAGCCAGTTCAAAGTTTAAGAATCGTTTCCAGTGCACATGTGATTTTATCCCGAATTTCTCACCTTCTTTTGTTTAAACCTTCTTTTGTTTTTAATTATACATAAGAAGGTGAGAAATTTGGGAAAAAATGCATGCGCACTGGAAACGATTTTTAAACTTTGAACTGGCTTATAGATCTCTGGTCCTGTTTTCATTTGCAAGATACATGAGGAACCCTTCCATTTTGTATCAACTCCCTCTCTACCTGTCTGTCTGTCTCCCTCACTAGCTCCCTCCCTGGCTAGCTGGCTGGCTGCCTCCATCCCTCCTTTCCTTCCTCCCCCCCCCCCCTAAACAATCTATACAGATTCTGATTTTCAACTATGAATGAATGATTTTGTATACCTTATTCAAATTACTTTTTCAGGAATGGCAAGCTGCCAAAGGTCTTGTTGAGAAGTTTTTTAGCAGTGTAGGAGCAGAAAACTTTATCCATTTACCAGGAAGTGCTGATGCAGCCCTTTTTGAACATTCAAAATCAATAGCAGATGTTATAGAAAAACATGTCAAGAGTTGGAGAATGAAAAATAATGCTCAACAAGCAGAACAGAATATCAAATCCTTTCCTATGTAAAAGTAAAGTTATTGTTGTGGGCTTGCTGTGTTAATGCCACAGGCAGCCCATGAAGAAACAGATGCTCTGTTTTTAATAAGAACAATAGTCAAGATAGTACAATGAGATGATATAAGTCCTTTTCAAATTTGTTTTAAATTTTAAATAAATTGAAGACAAGAATAATGTGGAATGCTGCATGCTTGTGCCTTCTTTTCACACCGTCTTTTAGAGCTTTTACCCATAGCTATAAATGCTTTCTGAGGCTGGCCTCAGACGTCACTGGATGAATTTTTAACAATTCAAAAATTTGGCCGGTTTATACCATTTACACGGAACTTGATTGGCATGGCTAGGCGTTTTAATTATTGTCAAGATCCCGGGGGGGGGGGGGGGTACTCCCTATAATTGACTATACGGGGATGCTCCGCCCGAAAGGGGTACCTTTCTCAGGCTGCAGGTATAGAAAAGGGGTGGAAATTCGTGAGTTTTGGTATAGAAAGGGGTAGCTTTTCTTCAAAGGTATACGTAAGGGGTACCTTTTCAGGCAAAAGGGTATATAAAAGGGGTACCTTTTTGCTGAAATTTGGTATAGAAAAGGGTAAGGGGTCGAGAGTCCGGGCGGAGCATCCCCGTATGAAACGACCCGAAGTACCCCCCCGGGTCCAGATAGAACGGAACGGCTAAAAGTACAATTTTTTGAACAGTTAAAAATTCGTCTTGTAAGGTCAGTCTGAATGAGAGCAGAAAAACAGTATCTGCCCTCTTCATAACGACAACTCTCAATATTTTGTAAACACGCTCTTTTGGGGCCAATGGACAACATATCAAATGCGACCAAAACAACCAGCTGATCTGAGAAAAAATATTAGCCATGCAATCACAATCCAGAAAATTTGCACTACTGAGGTGTCATCCTTTGTAGCCCAGCGACTCGGGAAACGGTTATTTCTTTATCTTATTTTCCCACTTATAATAAATACCATAGTAAATATACAAAATATCAAAGCATTTCTAGAAAATCTAGGTTTATCTCAAATATAAACTTTTATAAGTCAATTTTCACAGACTTCATGACACCTCAGTTTTGCAGTGATGTCATTTCTACGTCACTATTTCAGATCAGCTGGAAGTTAGTGAATATAACGCCTTGTACTTTGGGAGAGGTAATATTTTGATCAGCAGAAAAACTGACATTTCCGTTCATATCTCCAAGGTTCGTCAGGACTTTTGTCACAAGTTTGGAGCAAAATTGACACTTTGCACACTTAATTTCCTTTTTGCCACACGGCGGAACGGTTATGGCCCTTTATGAGCCGCAACTGGGGGGGGGGGGGGGGGGGGGTGATACAGGTAGCTCAATCAGCTGGCTTGTAAAAATAATCATATTTCACAATAGCCAATATATATTACGAAAGGAAATATGACAAAAATTAAAGACAGGTGTTAAAAGAAATGTTGCAGACGGGTAGGAGAGGGTTGGGAAAAATGCACCCATTGCAAAGGATTATGGGACAGAAAGGCACTCCTTTATTTTATTTTATATTTGATCTAACCATTCAAGAATAAATAAACAAATAATCCTAATTAAAATTGTTAATGTTACCCTATTTTAAAATTAAAAATTCCGCCCTTGGCCCGTCCACGTTCCGTTACCCCTCGGTTGAGATGCTGGCCAGGCCACCCAGTGCAAAGCGGAAAAGAGTTTCACGGTGTTTGCAGACAGCTTTTGATGTATATTTATTAAATTTGAGATGAACCAAACCTGATAAGGCTTAACTTTATCATAATGTTGGTGAAAGAGTACAGAATAAGTATGCCTTTGAGTGTCGATGAGGTAAGTTTTTCTTGTCATCAATTTTAGGCGTCTTTTTCTTGCTCACTTGTTGCGTGTCAACGAATATTCAGTCTTGTACCGTACTATTTAAGCTTATGACTTTGTAACTCTTTTAATTTCGTGAATATCAGAATTTTATCCTTTAAATCTGTTGGTTTCGGTTTTATTTTTCAATATTCATCTCCTTTGGTTTGATGATAAGTATTGCTAGTGTTTTTTGAAGAACATTTTCAAGCAACCAAAGCACATCGAAAGCAAAAGAACAAGTCAAAGTTTCATTCCCTATTTTACCTTATTAATAACCTTTAGAAAACCCCAAAATTACATAACTTTATATTTTATTCACCAATCGTGATTTTCAGCTCTAATTACGGTTATTAAATTGAAGGATTTATGTATTTTGTTTGACAATTATTTCTGTCGGTTGTTGTTGCTTGCCATTCCTCCCCAAACTTTGACCACAAACTACGAACTTTGACATGAGACTGAAACTAAAGAAATTGATGCTTGATATTTCTTTAATCTATAAGGTAGTTGCTAGTAAAAGTGGTTTAGATTCGTAAGTTGTGGTTAAATGTTATACTTTGGCAATGCTTTTGCTATCAATTTCGATCCATGATTACGCTTCACGGGTCTAATATCAGTGTTACCTCATATTAATTATCCTTTCTTTTAACGCTGGTGTTAAATCAGCTGTGAAAATAATCAAAATAACGAGAACTGGTCTAGGAAGGAAAGGATTAAAAAAGATTAACACAGGAAAAAACTGGAAATTACTGGTCAAGATAGGGGGAAATGAGAAGTAAACTAACAAATTGATTTGGAAATTGGATAAGCTTGCTGTTTTGATAACTAATTTGTGATTTGTTTTTGAATTGCGAATTAAAATGCATACATATCGTATTCTGGGGATTAACAATACCATTAAAAAAAGTTGTTTTTAAGAAGAACAATTCTAGTAAATTATGAGTTTTTGATTGTATCAATCAAGAATTTCCTAACTTTGAAGTTGGAAATTTGATTAGAAAAAGCCAAAAATTCATTGACCCAAATTCTCCTGGTGAAACATATTTATAGGTGGTATAAAGGCACCAGTACAGGATTCATTTTTTTTTGTGTGTGTTGGCAATGTAATTATTATTATATATTTTTTCTTTTGCAATGAAAGGGCAAGAGAAAATTTTAGAAACTAATCCAAGTGAATATATGGGAAGCAAGGGTGGCGTAGTGCGTAAGTTCTCGCCTCTCACCGCTATAGTCCCGGGTTCGATCCCCGGACTCGGCACCTTAAGTGAGTTGAGTTTGTTGGTTCTCTCCCTTGCTTCGAGGGTTTTTCTCCGGGCTCTCCGGTTTTCCTCCCTCCGTAAAAACCAACCCTAAATCGATCTGAGCTGTGCTCCGTGGTCAGACATGAGTCATATGGCGGCTGCTGAAGGCGCCTTCGTATGCCTTCGACTCGACCACGTTGAGCTGCGTCCTTCGCAATTCAGCTCTTCAGCTGCAAGTAAGGATGATTAGCCCCTCCAATTTATTTATTTATTTATTTATTTATTTATATTGTTTTATTAACAGTATCGGATAGGGCAGTTGTATATGATCAACAGACACAGCAATGAACAGAGTGACACAGGCGAGGGTATACATGTTGTGAAAAATGAAGAGTGTGAAGATGAAAAATATGGTAAAGGGAGATTTACAGAAAAAATAATCTACTTATCAAGGTACACATTATGAAACTTGATGTCTTTATTATCTTTGATAATCTATCTAAGATTTCACAACGAGGGGACATTTTGCCCATTCGTCATGTCATATTTACCAGTAAAGGCAAATATGGGAAAATTGCCATGATTCGAAATCATTCAAGACAGGGTTCCCAATGACCTGGAAAATTAAGGGAAATAAAAAATTTCTAGAAATAAACCTAGAAATTTACAAGGGTATATGAAAGGGGTACCTAAGTTTTTGCTGAAATTTGGTATATAAGAGGGTTAGAGGTTGAGAGTCTGGGTGAAGCATCCCTGTACACACTGTTAGGATTATCCCCCACCCTTCCCCAGGTTCAAGCCCTGATGCATAGTTTCTTTTTCTACAGCCGTTTGCCAGCATGGGTAAGATCATATATCCCAAATTTATTTTACGTAGTGGAGAAAGCTTGGAATTTTTATCCATTTACCATAACAGGTGAGTTATCTTCAAATATTATTAATTAATGTTTTCTATCCACCATGATCAAATGTAGTTTATTTTCCTATATAATGTCACTGGGAATCTTGAAGGATTCAAGGGATCTTGAAATTGATTAATCTATGATTTAACTTCTTGTAGTGAACTTTATGATTTATTTGAGAAGATCGAAATATACCGATTTAGTATGGGTGGACATTTACCCATTTCAGACTTTGACCAGTAAACAAAAAATATAATTGTAAAAGGAGTGACACATGGTATATACGAAATGGAAGAGAATTATGCCCAGACAGGCTAAATTAGTCAATAAAAGTTTTATTTTTGTTATGTTTTGACTTACTTCTTACGTCATTTCTATTTTATTCACTATCTTTTTTTCTACGTAAATGAAACACCTCTACTCAAAGAATATTATGTAAGTGTACTATGTTTTTATTATTGTTGTTTTTGAAATACTTCATTTGGAAGTTGCTATTAAATTTGTATTGAAATAATTCTTGGTTATTATCAAATAAATTATAATCTTATATTCATCTTATATTCATCTTATATTCATCTTATATTCATCTTATATTCATCTTATATTCATCTTATATTCATCTTATATTCATCTTATATTCATCTTATATTCATCTTATATTCATCTTATATTCATCTTATATTCATCTTATCTTCATCTTATCTTCATCTTATCTTCATCTTATATTCATCTTATCTTCATCTTATCTTCATCTTATCTTCATCTTATCTTCATCTTATATTCATCTTATATTCATCTTATATTCATCTTATATTCATCTTATCTTCATCTTATCTTCATCTTATCTTCATCTTATCTTCATCTTATCTTCATCTTATCTTCATCTTATATTCATCTTATATTCATCTTATCTTCATCTTATCTTCATCTTATATTCATCTTATATTCATCTTATATTCATCTTATATTCATCTTATCTTCATCTTATCTTCATCTTATCTTCATCTTATATTCATCTTATATTCATCTTATATTCATCTTATATTCATCTTATATTCATCTTATATTCATCTTATATTCATCTTATAGTGCTCATTTCTGCCAAGATTGTCAGTAAGAATAGAAACTAAGTACCTTGACAACAATGGATGTACAGAAAATGTAAGCTGCAACTTCAGATAACACTAAAAATATATACATAAAACAATGTTGTGTAAAAGTATCCATGATAGACCTTTCCCTAATTCGCTTAAATACCACAGAACAATACACAGACTCTGTTCGAGGCCACTAGGGTTTTCTATCCATAAATTTATTGTATTGTCTACTCCAGCCTTGGCTTGAATCTATTGTTCTGTGGTCATTCAAGCGAATTTAGGAAAGGTCTGCTGCCTCATGAAGAGCGATTGGATAAGACCCCTCTCAAATTGACACTTCCCCTGCCCCACCCGACCTTGGAAAGTTTTATCCACTATTAATTAGAAGGATTGACTTATATTTTCCAGATTTGCCTCCATTTTTTCTGATTATAATTTTAATTTTTAGTGTTTTGACCTTGGTAAGGATTCACTGGATTCTAGAGAGGTCATTCACATAGACATTGCGTATGATACTTTTCCTGAAAAGTATTACGTCCCTGAAGAGGTTAGTACCTGTGCACATAGTAGTTTTAATTAGTAGTCTGAGTATGATTCACTTTTTTTCTTATTTTTCTTCTGTTTGCTTGTGTTGTAGGACTGTCGAACTTTTAAGTCAAAAGTCACGGGGAGAGGACCTTTGGAACCTGATTGGCAGGTAACATGGTTTTCTTAGAGGGAAGGGGTGGGTCAATGGACTACTTCAACGATGGGGTGGCCATCTTGAATCTGAATTAATGAAAAGGACAGTGTAAGAAATGCCGGGGGGATACATAGATTCTGATGAAGAAGAAAACAAATCCTTGCTTTCTCTGGCCCTATCATGCTGGTTATGTGACAAGCATTTCAATTTTCTGTGTAGTATCAGTCATAACTTTTACGTCTTGAATCGCAAGGCATTATGGGGCATCCAGGGGGTAAAAGAAAACAGAAATGTCAGATAAAATAGAGAGTTTCGTTTATTTGAATGTCTTTCTTCCATGTCCATCTTCTTAATTCATCTCTTGTCAAGCTGTCTCGTGGTGAAAAGTTAATGTTAATCAATGCCAAAATCGATTTGTATGTTTGCCCCCTTACAAGATGGCCGTCGTATCATCGAAGTAGTCCATTGGAAACTGTGCAGTATTTTTTGTGATTTTATTAAGAAAAGGTATAAATAAATTATAATTGATTTCAAAAATTAATGGTTTTGCAGGAAACTCAACAACCAATAATGTGTTCTTATAAGCTGGTTAATGTTACATTTGATGTGTGGGGGTTAAGTCAGCGAGTGGAGTCATATATACACAAGGTAATGACTTATGATATCCATTCTGCATTAGTTTGAGACCATCTGACAGAAAGCTGATTAGGGACTGTTTTATGCAACAGCATGATGGATGGGGAGTTGTAGGAATCCCTTGGTGACCCATACAAAAACTCTGACCCCCCTCTCTATGTTTCCCATTCTGTTTATTGTATAAGTGCTTTGCAACTTGAATTAGTTTGTGTACCCCCACTTGAGCCTGATTTTTAATGACCCCTCCCCCAAATGGCACTTGCCCCCTTGCTTCAAACAGTTCTTTAGAGAAAGTTTCGGAAATGAAATGAATCAGCCTTATTTTATATCCCGGCTGGTTTTTATAAGGCTCAGGGTAGCACTTAATAGCCAGTGACTAACAAACCTAAGGCTTAATTCCATGATCAAATTGGAATTTAAAAGTTGAGTTTTGCAGGGGGAGGAAATCCAGAAAACTTGGAGGAAAACCCTTAAAGCACATGTACAGGAGAGAATGAACAAGCAACTCTACTCACATATAATGGCAAGTCCTGGGATTGAACCCATGACCAGAGAGAGCTACAGGTGTAGTTGGTGCATTAGAAGCACTCACTACCTGTGCTTTAGAATATATTCTGTCCATGTACACCCTCTCTACCTACCAACTAGCTAAGCCAGCTTAGGTTTTCTTGATGGAGGTCTAGGTGTTTAACTGTACATTCTCATGTCTGATGTAATAGTGTGTGCAAGATATTCTTCTAGTTGGTCATAGACAAGCTTTTGCATGGATTGATCTGTGGTATGGTATGTATTATGAATCCCTGATCTCAGCTATGTTCATTATCTATAGGCCAGTTTACACTAGCAATTTTATGGCCCGATTTGAGCGGCAATTTTATTGCAACCCCAAATCCTATGTGTAAATGGTTAGCGAATTTATGGCAATTTTATGGTGACAGATCGTAGTCAAGTGATCACCACCAATCCACACATGTTCGAAATTTAGTGCAACTCACAGCAATTTTCACTTGAAAAATACCATGAAAAATGCTGCTGTGTCTAATCCCTTTGGGGAAAAAAATGTCAATTTCGAGCATGAAAGCAAATCTGGCAATCAAGGATGACCACCAGTGACACAAAAAACAAGTCCTAAGCAGGGAAAAACATTTTATCCAATAGTTGTTGGAAAATGACACTACAAATTAAACCTTGCTTCACTGGCATTGGACTACCCAGCACTGCTCTTCTACAAATGCCTGTGTTCCAGTTGCTTTGGTAGAGCTTAATTTATTCTATAATTATATCTTTTTCAGAAATGAATTTTGAAGATGTGAGAGAATATGAAAAAGAAATGCAGCAAAAGACAAATGATAAAGTTGCAGCTGTTGAACTCGACAAAGCTTGAATGTTTTGGAAGTATTAAATATGTACTTCCGGCGTGAAAAATACATGACTCTTATGACACTAAATGGAAATAAAATAATTTATTATTATTATTATATGATTATCAATGAAATACCTATATTTCTTTATTTCAAAAATTGTGAAAACATGTGAAAATATCTTCACTATCCATGGTTACATACTTCTTATAGCAGAAAAAAAGCTCAAAAAAGCTTTCTTCTCTTTTTCATTGATAATTATATAATAAACTGAATATTACATGGGTGCTTGGAGATACAAATTTTATCTTCTCATGTTAAAAATCTCTTGAGATCTTTTCAACACTCAAAGATAAAATTCCTATCTCTGTGTGCCCATGTAATATCTTCTATCTACTTCATACTGTACATATAGCAAATTTCACAGGTGGAATACCTTGTACTCCAGTTTTGATTTCTCTGTTGCTAAGTGTCATCCACAACATGTACACTGGGCCCAAATGTGTTTAAACAAATGCTGGGGCTGTTTTATCTTTTTGATGTTTCATCGAAATTTCCTGAAACTTGGCAACTTTAGAGTCTGAGTTTCAAAAGTTAAAAATAACCCCGGCATTTTTTACCCCTTTTGGGACCTGCTGTGTCATGATCACTTGTGTCTAAAGAGTCACAAATTTAAACATCTGCATTTATCATTTATACAAATCATACAACTCTTACCTTAATTAATAATGTGAGGTGCATCTCATACCAAGGAACAATTTTGTAATTTAATTCAGGGTTCATGATAATTATTATCAAAGGAAGGGGATGGGGATTGATCAGTTATAAGACAGTCACTTACGTATCGGTAACTTTCCACTCATGTGAAATATTTGTACTCGAATTATGTACCAGTATCTTTCCACTCAAGACGTAACTTTTTTTCTATGTTAAATAGTACATGTGTTATGGGTGATATGGCTAAAGGACTGAACATATGGGTTCTCAGTTCAAGCCCCCTTTTATTTATCTATAAAACCACATATTTTGAATTGATTTCCTGGAGTATTTTTGATTACAAATAATAGTACAGAAAATTATGTGTAAAATATACCTGCCTGTATTTACTATTATTTTAATACATATCGGTTATAATCAGGTAAATTCATACATACTAGTGAAATATTATGAGGAATGAATGATAAACTTTTGAAACACAGATACAATAGATTGCTTTCAAAAATAAGTCCTACTGAGTTTCAAAAGTTTATCATAAGATCATCATATATTTATCTATATTATTACTGCACGTACTGCACATATAACATCTCTTTTTTAATAGCCAAGGATGTATATATATTTGGAGTGGGAGGAAGGGGCTGGGGGGATATAGCCCCTCACTTTTTGCTGCTATCCATTAAATCTTCTGCCCTCCAGAGCCCCCCCACACTTTTTAGGGTCAGCTCTGTGTTGTCTGGGAGGCAAAAACGTGTGAAGCAAGTCTAGACTTCAAGTAAGAGAAGTAATTGTATTTGACCAATAAACAAGTGTATTGTAAAAATTAAAACTAATTATACATGATTATATATAACTTATTTGTCAATTCCACTTGGGTTGGTGATCTGTGATGACATAAAGCAGTGCAAGGAATCCCAAAAATATCAAAAGAAACCTGAGATGTAGGTAATAAAGTTAAGTTAGGGGGAGAGGTAGCCTGAGAAAACAGACGTCCTTTCACTCCTCATTCACGGGGGGATGAGGAGCGAAAGGATGTCTGTTTTCTCAGGCTAGGGGAGGGGGTTCTCATTCTCAATTTCATGCCAACATTCCATTATCAAAATGTTCCTTAACTACCAAACAACAATTGTAGAGACTTAATTCAATAGCATATAGCAATTTAAGTCCTCCTGAAAGCATATTTTCAAACCATATGAAATTTGAATAGAAGTTCACTCACTGAAGCTAATGACGTCACAGCCCACTAACTCTACGCTTGGGCTACCTGTGTATATACTAAAACAGTTCAGTCTCAATCGATTTGTCTTGATATTTTTTTTTAAAGAAAAATAATATTTCTAATTTATTCCTTTTAGTTTTTTTTTTTTTTTCTTATATGACATCGTTCTTGCAATTAGGTGTAAATAGAATGAATAGAATACTTTGACCGTTTTGTTTGGTTGGGATTCCTGTGTGCTTACTAGCGTGAAAATTTAGGAAAATTTATGTCGAAAGGCGGGCCGGTCTCGTCAGCACGTGAAAGAACTTTTCTCTCTGTGGATCGAGATCTTTTCTTTTGTATTATTGTGGTATCCTCTACCTAGTAAGCCATAACAATGGCCCCATTGAAAGCAGTTACTGTGTTTTGTGGTTCGTCGTCGGGCAAGAATCCTGTGTTTAAAGAAGCAGCAAAAAGTAAGCAAATATGGATTGAATGATGAATTCCAGGTAGAGCTAGTGTACGCATAAGTTTATTCGTGAAACAATCCATATTAAAGCGGTTTTACTTAATCTGTGAAATAGTTAGTTGACAAATAGAGGTTAGTAGATCTTATTTCCATTGTTTTCTTTTGTGCCCCTTTTGGCATTTGCACATTTATAGCCAGTGCATGTGCGCGCATGAACTCGAAATTCTAGCACAAAGCATGCTGGGGAAGTGAGTTCTTACGCTTTTTTAGCTCCTCTAAAAATTCATCTGATAATTTTTCCTTCGACATTTTCTATGGAAATAAAAGGGTTTCAGCAGACGAAAATAACAGAGTATTTTTCTTCTTCTGATAGTTCCTTTGATTTCCCTGTTACATAAATTTAAAGAACTCACTTTCCCTGAGAGTGCTTTGTGAGCTTTGATGCACATTGCCTAAAAGTTTAATTTTTGTTTCGGATTTCAAGTCGAGAGGGGCTGGGTACGAGTTCCTAAATTGTGACGATGACAACACAGAAAAAACTCACATAGCGAAAGAGAGCACACTGAGCTGTACGAAATTCCGAAGGGTGGTGTTAATCAGATTAATATTGATAAATTTACAGCTATTCAAAAATGCTAGAATTTACAAAGAAATGTATGGTGTACGGACACTGTCAGGACACCATACATTTCTTTGTATTTTTCCCAACCTAATTTGAAAGGTGATGAAGTCCAAGTGATGAATAGTGAAATCCCATGCTTACAATTTCATTTCCCATTGTCAGTGCTCTAAATTCCAGTAAGTTCAAGATACAAGGGCTTACACTACTTTGCAGAACGAAATGAAATGAAACGAAATGGAATGTTCGAGTCTACTTTGCGGAATGAAACAAAATGAAACGAAATATTTATAAATTAAATTTATAATAATATACCTTCAATATACAATAATATACCTTCAAGTGTAGCATCTTTTTCTTCCCTTTCTCTGCAATAGTTTACATATGCTATACGTAAAATAGGGTTCTTGTACATGCAGCTTTGCAACACACTTTTGAGGCCATTAAACATATTTCCCAGTTCCAAGTCCCATCTTTAGTTCCAGACCCATATTATATAAATATATATTTTCAAAAAAGGCTGTCGGACCCAATGTCAATAGGCAGTAAGCCTTAGTATTGAGACATCCTTTGTTGCTTGTATTTGATGAAACCATTTTAAACACCTCGTTTATATTCATGTTTAACATACTCAAGACATAATTTCTTTCAGTCTTGTATTGATCTATCACCTATTGTAATTTATTTGAGACCATTCAATCTGATACAACTACAAAGCTTCAAAGCCTGTTTCCCTGACATGAGTCATCATATAATTTAAGGAATAAACGTAGTTTTGACATTCCAAACTTTTGAACCGACAGGGTCTGTAAATCATTCATTTTTTCCATGTGCGACTAAAATTTTAAAGGATCAAATTTCAATTCAAGCTCAATTATTAGTCAGCTATTTTAAGCCACTTTCATTGATAGGGTTAAGACTCGATGTACTATGTTTTTCATATATATCTTATTTATAGTTTTATATACATATATATTTCTTAAAGTCTTTCAAACCTTGTGATATTATTTATTATTGTTATTATTGACTATGTAATTCAGTCTTATGGCTGCAATTAAGTTTTCTAATCAAGTTATCTAATAAATCTATCTACCTTAGTATCATGCACCCATCTCTTTTGGCTCCAGCAACCTTTTTTGAAATAGGTATATTTGTTTACAGGGATAGATATCAATTACAACATATTTGTAACCTCGTACAACAATTTCCATGATTGACCCATAAGGCAAATAACATTTTTTATTTCTCTCATCACTGGTATTACCTTATAGCTCTTGGAGAGTGCTTGGCAAAACAGCATATAGAGCTTATATATGGAGGAGGTACTTCGGGTATTATGGGGACATTGGCACAGACTGTATCAGATAATGGTGGCAAAGTGACTGGCTTTCTTCCAGAGTTCTTTATCACAAAAAGTAAGTTGAGATTAATTTCAAAATAATTGCAGTTCTGGCTCCATTCAACTGCTTTGTTCCATCCATCCATCCATCCATCCATCCATCCATCCATCCATCCATCCATCCATCCATCCATCCATCCATCCATCCATCCATCCATCCATCCATCCATCCATCCATCCATCCATCCATCCATCCATCCATCCATCCATCCATCCATCCATCCATCCATCCATCCATCCATCCATCCATCCATCCATCCATCCATCCATCCATCCATCCATCCATCCATCCATCCATCCATCCATCCATCCATCCATCCATCCATCCATCCATCCATCCATCCATCCATCCATCCATCCATCCATCCATCCATCCATCCATCCATCCATCCATCCATCCATCCATCCATCCATCCATCCATCCATCCATCCATCCATCCATCCATCCATCCATCCATCCATCCATCCATCCATCCATCCATCCATCCATCCATCCATCCATCCATCCATCCATCCATCCATCCATCCATCCATCCATCCATCCATCCATCCATCCATCCATCCATCCATCCATCCATCCATCCATCCATACATTCATCCATTCATTCATTCAATCATTCGTTCAATCATCCATCCATTCATACAATCATCCATCCATCCATCCATCAATCCATCCATTCATTCATTTTTTTAATTAACTCTACAATCATGAGAGCTTAAATACACAAATATAAAAATATAAACTTACAGTACAAATTACAGCTATGAAAATAATAACAGAAAATAAAAAAAATTATACACTGCGCTACTCGGTTGAGGGTCTGACACAGTTCCCATACAAAGGTCAGCCAATAATTATTGGTTATCTTTGTCTATACCATATGGTCTCACGGTCACAGTGTTTTTCCACAGGCATCCCACTAAAGCATCTGGATTTTTTCAAAGTGCAAATCAACTATATATGTTGCTTGCAAAAATCATTCATACAATCATATTGTTTTAATTTGTGAAATCATCTTTTTTTTTTTTAGATTCAACTTTTCTTGAAACTATTGGGAAGACAGTTCTTGTTGAAGACATGCACACAAGAAAAAGAAACATGTTGGAAAAGGTGAATGTTGAAAAATCATCAATTTTATAAGAATATATTGTAGTTAGAAAATCGTTGCATAATATAATCGTAAGCCAGGATAAAATTTGAGGGAGGGTCTGGAGGCGAACTTTGGCAGAGGTGGGGGTGGTATCTCTTTGGCAATTGAAATGAATGTAAAGGTTCCCTGGTGCAAATCTTGGCCAGGTTCCTGTAAGATCCTGCAGGATCCTGTCTAGGATTAGGATCCTATGCAGGATCTCATCTAGGATTCGGATCCTATCCAGTATCCTGTCTAGGATTAAGTTCCTATTCAGTATCCTGTGTGTCTGGCAATCCTGGACAGGATCCTAGGTACCGTAAGATCCTAACATGTCTTGGATCCTAACAGGATCCTGCCTAGTTAGGATCCCAACAGGATCCTGCTTTGGTTCCTCACAGGATTTTGCCTTGGATCCTAACAGGATCCTGCTTAGGATACCAACAGTATCCTGCTTAGGTTCCTGTAAGTTACAGGATTCTGCCTAGGATTCAAAAAGGATCCTGCTTTGGTTCCTAACAGGATTCTCCCTACTAGGATCCTGCTTAGGATCCCTGCAGTGTTGAGTATTTGAATATATTGAGATTTCAAAATGGATATGATTAATAGGTAATAGAACTTCGTGTCATGCAATTTTGGGCTAAAATCACACTTGTGATTAACAAATTGCATTCCTGATTCGCAGTCGTGCAATTTTGTAATCACTCTTGCAATTTCAGCCCAAATTGCGTGACACAGTGTTCTATTACCATTATGAACTACATAAACTATAAATGTAACACTATTTTCCTCCTAATGATTCAAAGGCTGATGCATTGATAGCTCTGCCAGGAGGCTTTGGAACAGTGGAAGAATTAATGGAAATGATAACTTGGTAAATAATAGGCTTCAGTATTAAAAACCAGTTCTTTCTAAATGTAATGGGCAACCAAATTCATAACTGATTTTATTTGCATTCGACAATGGGACTACTAAACCTTAAAAAAAATTGAATACAAAGAAGCTGAGGCTTGGACTGCTGAATGACTATATTGCCTACCCCACCCCTAACCCTATAACCACCCAATTTATCATGCTTATAACGGTACAATAGACCTAATCAGCTAACGCATTGCTATGTACATTTCCACCCAATTCAAAACCTCTGGGAATAAGATTCTTTGTCTTTTGTATTTTCATATGACGTGGAAAAATTTTTGGACAAAAGTTTTTATTCCCAGAGGTTTTGAATTGGGTGGAAACGTACATAGCAACGCGTTAGCCGATTAGGTCTATTGATTTCACTCGTCTGGCAAAAATGCATTTTTTAAACCCTTTGAAATGCTCTTTCTATGAGCATTTGTTTTCTGTAACAATGAATTTGACACTGCAAATTTCTACCATGATCAGTGTTCGGTAGTTACACCGAGAAAGAACCTAAAAACCTCATTACTATTATATTACTGCACTCATCACTTGCATCTCATCTCTGGGGTCCCTGGTTCAGTTCCTGAACTTTGCATCACATGTGAGTAGGGTTCAGTTACTGAACTTTGTCTTGCCCATTTCAGACCATGTGTCATTCCTTTGAGAGTAGGATTGTTTCATTTGCATCCAAACAAAACAATGATACTCAAGGGATCCGGAACAACACTTGTTCTAGATCTGAAAACATTATGCCCAAGCTAAAGACTGAGGTCTATTCCAATTTGATGTGTGCATTAGCCATATGGCTGACTTCGATTGATCAGCCCAGAGGTTTTTGAGTTCAATGTTTTTTTCTTACAGGAGACATTTAGGACTTCACAAGAAACCTGTAGGAATTCTCAACATTGGTGGCTACTATGATAAAATCCTAGATTGGGTAAGTGTGAACACTTCATAACTTTTTTTTAAGTCTGCGTAGTAGGCCCTCAGCTCTTCTTGGGCGACTGGGGAGAGGGAGGGAAGGGTCACTAATGAATTCTGTGCATTTTGACATCTTACAGATTGAAAGATTCATAAATCCTTTTATCACTTAGATCTCTTACACGCATGCTTTTAATTCTGAATCAGAAATGCCAGTCATATTTGACCATCATGACTTTTTTGTCTGCATTTCTTTGATTATGTTGGGGTGTATGTTTATGAATCCCAACTTCATGTGCCATGTATGCCCTAATTTAAAGGTTCTTTGATGGTAAAAAAAAGATTTATGCCTGGAGTCATGCCTGGTACTCCCCAACAAATGTTACCTAGCTAGCCTGACATGCTGGCCCATGGGGATAGGGACCCAAGATTCTGGGTACAAGAATGGGTACCTTAGGCCTGGACTCTAGAGGTTATTTTTAATCCAGTATTGTATGTTGCCTCCAGAGCTGGCCTTAACCAGTGAATTTTCCATTTTGCATGTTACATCATCGCCACAAAGTTGGTGGTATTTTGAAAAATGATTCCTCATAAGCTTCCTAAGTCTCTTGGGAATGGTTGCAAACCATCAGAAGCTCTAGAGCCAAGGATAAGAAAGGATTTTTCTTCTCTTCTGCTCTTGCATCCTCTAAACTCACCCTGACTGGGTAGCCAACATTAGCGGCAGTCAATTATTATTATGGCGGATGTACCGGTATTTGAAATCGCTCTCCCAATTTCTCGTCCTTTCTGTAAATAATCGTCCTTTTCTATTTACTTAGTACCTTTTGGATATTAATTTTTTCCGCCTAAATAGCTATGTCAATTTTTTGTGTTAGAGTGCAAACAATATATCCGTGAAATACAAATTACTAAATAGTACAAAATAGTGCTAATTAAACAATAGAAAACAATAGAATTTGCTCAAAATAGTACTATTTAGTATAACTAATGTTTCACGGATATACTGTTTGTACTCTACCTAGCTCGATTAGCTTTTTAGTTATTTTAGGTGACCAATACCCTTAATTATCATATGACCGTATTTCACTGTACGCGTGATTCTAAAAAAAACCTTTGGGGAAAATGTCGTCAGCAAAAAAAGTACGCTTTTCCGAAAAGTGTAATAATTTCCCGTTCGGACTCGCCGTTCGGACTCGCTGCCGTCAATCATGTAAAAACTACGCATTTTGATTCGCAGTTATTAAAAACGCTTTGAAATCGATTTTTTATATGTGGTCATATGATAAAATGCTTATTGACTGAGTTAAGGTCGGTCCGAACAGGAAAATATTTGGCTCTCGGTCCTTGGCACGGAACTCGCTGCGCTCGTTCCGTACTTCAGGACCTCGAGCCAAATATTTTCCCGTTCGGACCTCCCACTCAGTCAATAAGTACATACTTATTTCATTTAAATAATTTATGTCATTTTATGTCATTTTTTGAGGTATAAATAAACTAATATTTTTATTTGATGTAATGATAGATGAATGAGGCTATGGAACAAGGATTTATACAACCAGATGCGTCCCCTCATCCGGTACAAATCAGTGTTGTATCCGACAACTGTGAGGAAATTCTTCAAAAATTAGCACAGTGTTCTGGAAATGAGTCAGATAAGGTTGTTCACGAAGCTTTTAGGAGCTTGTAGGTATTAGAAAGAAGTTTTGTAAAATGGATAACCGTTTACTACGCTTCTCAGTTGAGCTTGAAACGACCGAAGTTTTGTCTCGAAGTTTTGTCGTTAAAATGTGCATGTTGTCAGGGGCAACGTCAAGAGAATTGAAACGTATAGTGTGGGAAAAATTCACGAGCTTAATTGCCGCCACGGTGACGTCAGTATCATGCTTGCTTCCCATTGAATCTTTTAACGTTACCCCTGACAACATGCACATTTCATCGACAAAACGTTGCGACAAAACTTGTGCCCTGTCAAACTCGACTGAGAAGCGTAGTAATATATATTTTTATTTTTTTAATTCCATGCTTATTTATGTGTATGCACAGGCAACGCAAGCTCACTACATTTATAAGAGAATGTATGGGGATTCAGAATATGGCATATTTTAAATCCCCATACATTCTCTTATAAATGTAGTGAGCTTGCATTGCCTGTGGTATATAATAATGGAATCATGAGCTTGTACTTCAGAGTCCATTAGACGTACTTGTATATACACAAGCCATACCAGTAGCCAGAAATTACATATTTTATGTCCAGTCATTGGAAAGAGAAGTGGTCATTCTTTATTGCTGCCCTACATGCCAGCAGTAAAAAAAAGCAACTTTTCGTTCAACTAAAAGAGAAATTTGGTAGCGCTCAGATGTTATATATTCATAAAGACTTAATGAATTATACAATACAATAGATAAAAGATAAGAGGATACATACTAGTTATACAATGGTTTCGAGTGGCATACCGTGGAATATCCCACGAGTCACTTGTAGTTTCTAGTATACACACAAGCCTTTAGGCGAGTGTGTATACAAAGAAAATACAAGTGACAAGTGGGATATCCACGGAATGCCAAAGAGAAACCATTGTATAACCATTTTATCCCACACCATAGAAAATACAAATGCATAGATTGAACATGCAATGCATGATGGGAAGGAAGAGTGAAATACTGACGAATATACAATGGCTTTCCTGCTTTCTGATTGGCTGTATTTTCTATGGTGTGGGATAAAATAGAATATAAACGAATACATTGAATAGTTTATATTTAATTATGAATATAATTACATCAACTGAGTGCTAATTGAAAAACCATGGGTACCATTCTTGTTCTTTGGCCTATCAGAAAGGACTCTCTAACCACAAGATAACAAAACTTCTGATTGGTTAAGAAACATTCTTGAAATATTTCTAGGTGCCCACAGTTTTTTGGTTTGCACTGTAACAACACTACAAATCAAATAAAAGAATTCTAAACCTTTTAAACCAGTCTTTTTATTTCTTTTATTATGCAATGTACAAACTTACATACTTAAAATTTTGGAGAGCAGATCTTTCATGCCTTCATGTTTTACGAATGGTATCACAAATAAAAATTGTCTAACATGCTAGTCATGTGAGATTGGACAAGTATTGTAGTCAATGACAAAACTACTAAACATTTAACTTTGTTGTCCTTGTGAAACAAGTAATTCTGAGCCCATGTCTCATATGAAGACTGGCTTAAGAACATGGGATTTGGAGAAAGAAAGTAAATTATGAAAAAGCTAGGTATTTTAGGCTTGATTCTCTATCTTGAAGAATCTGAGCTAGAACTGCTAAATCTACGTCTTCTTTGTGGAGATCGTGACCTAGATGGTGATCTACGTCTGCGTGGGGGTGAAGGAGACCGCCTAAATGACCTGTAGTTGCCACCCCCTCTGAATCTTGGTGGGCTTCTTCTCCAAGGCTGTCTTCTTCGAGGTGGACTTGGGCGTCTGTAGGGTGGTCTGATGTCCCTTTGTCTTTGGGGGAGGACGGTCTGTACTGCTATCTCCTGGCCATCAATTTGTCCACCATCCATGTGTTTCAATGCTTTTTCACATTCTTGTGGATCATCATATTCAACATAACAAAATCCTCTTGGCAGAGAGTTAAACCTATCCAGTGGCAAGTCCACTGTTTTTACTTGTCCGTAAACACCAAATATTTCAAAAACATGATCTTTGTTAATGTTACGAGTAAGGGGAGAAACATACAACTTTGATGGTTTTGGAGTTGGACTTCTTCTCCGTCGCCTTGGTGAACGCGATCGTGACCTTGACTTCGAGCGATATCTTGATCCTGAAGATGAACTTGAGGCTGATCTTTGTCTTATACGTCGCACAGGACTTGGAGACTTGGACACTGATCTAGAATGAGATCTCTTGGTTGCTTTTATTGGTGGTTTTGGAGGTGGGGATTTGGATTTTACCTTGGGTTGTTCTAGTGGAGGTACAGCTTTAGTCTTTGTATCCTTTGTCTCTTTCGTAACCTCTTTTCCTTCTACCTTGATTTCTTTTTTTGTTTCCTTCTTTACTTTAGCACTTCCTAATAAAAATAATACAAAGTTGATATATAATAATGGTAAGATCAATCCCTGATTTTCATTTCTTAAGAAATAAAGGAAATAATGACATAAGGCAGGGGAGGGGTGTAAAAATCTTTGAGCAAAAGTGGAAAAAGGGACAAATAAATCTAAATGAACAAAGGACTATGCAAAGTGCTGCTTGACTGATAAACACATTCCTTTGTCTTTGCGGATGGAGTCATACATGTTTGTTGGCTGAAACACAGTGTTTTTCTCACATCACACCATTGTTTGGTTAGTTCTGCACTAGGGAAATTCACATCATAATCCTGGGGATGCATACCATACCCCCAACAAATGTTCCTTTTTTCCTAGCCTAGACTGTGAACAGTCCCTCTTTTCCCTCCTAACTCAGTCGAGTCTAGTTTTTTCCCTGCCTTGGATGTGCGGGGAGTGGGGGCGAGTTTGAAGCGGTAAGTGGGGAGAGGAAAAGTAGTGACTGTGGACATCCATTGTTTAGATCATCGGCATGGCCGCCATGCCTTTGTCTCTTGGCTGTCTCAGGAATGGTTGCAAAACAATTGTATCAGGCATTAGGTGCACTTCAACAAGTTAAACAAGGTTCATTCTTTGTATAGCAGGAGCAAATAATTCCCGATGTGCTTGTACCAAAACCAATGCAGAATTTTCCATGTTTGCTACAAAAGTTGTCTAAATTAATCAATCTAAGTTGTTTGAATATAAAATCCTTACCCTTCCGAGGGGATGCTGAGCTTGAGCTGCTGGACCCGGAACTGCTGGAACTAGAACTGCGACTACCACTGCTGCTGGACCCTGAACTGGAGCTACGACTGGAACTACCTGAGCTGCCAGAACTTGAAGAATAACTGCTACTGCTTGCAATAAATAAAAACAACTTATGAGTAAACACTGTGCTTTGACAGCTGTCAGAGACGCCTGACAACAAACTAACATTGCAACCAATTTACGTGTACACGACGCAATTGAACAAGACGCAGACCTGCTTGATGAAGAACTTTGCCGCCTAGCGGGCTTGTCCTTTGCTTTATTTCTTCGAACTGGACTGCGGCCTCTCGTAGAAGATTTGGCTTTGTCTTTATTCTTGTCTTTGGCTCCGCGACGAGCAGGAGAGCGGGAGCGAGAACGGCTGCGACGACCCCTTAAGAAACAACAAATTCAGTAAAAATAAGTAAGAAAAACCCTTAAATACGATCATGTATACCAGCACAAGTCAATGAGGAACAATTCGCACGAACACTTTACCAAAGAAAGCAAAGGATTGAGCAAGATGGATTGGATAAACACTTACATTTCTTTACAAATCCAAAACAAAATGGCGACGCACAGAGAAGACTGAACGTGAGAGCCTGAGTACTACCTTGAAGGTTCTAGATCCCAGGACTATTTGTTCGCGCGGCCAGGAAAATGGCGGCAAACATGAAGACAAACGAACGAGAAGAAATCTTATTCTCTATACAAAAACAGTATTTTCAAATGGTACCAACCAAGATTTTTGACTGGAAGGTAATGTAGATTTTTCCTCTGGCTCAAACAAAAGCTTAAGAAATGGATGGGTCATTTTATCTTAAAGCTGGAAGCTCCTTACTTGAAATTTTCATGTTCTCGTCCTAATTTATTTTATTCTTACTTTTCTTATCAGAATATTGCACAAAATTTAGACAGTAGCTTACAAAAAGCCGTCTTACAGAAGGTTAGTCTTTGTGGATAATTATTTTGTGCACTAATGCTTCATTCATATTCATGAGTTTGGTATTATGAATATATTAAATAATAATTAGCTTATTATTGATGATCTTGAAATTTATAAGCTCAAGTATGGACTGCTAATGTATAAACCTGCAGGCTAAAATTCTAGTAATTTGCTACCATGCTGAGTCATACATTTACACACAAAAAAAAAAAACAATGAGCAATCATTTGTTGAATTGATTTTGAATTGCAGTCATTTATAATTTCTAATCCGGATAGTGGGATAGACTTTTTTACCACACCCTCACGCTCTCCCCCCCCCCCCCCCAAAGAAGTTCAATGAAGAAAGTCATACTATACTGTAGCTCATCTAGCTGTTTGGTGCTCCCAGTTCATAAAACATAATATTATATTTCTTGATTGAAGAATTACAAGTATTTTGTAAAACTAATTTACGGTTAATTCTATTGCTTTACAGACTTATATGAACAATCAGTTTGACAAGTACACTCCATCAATCAAGTACAAGAGGGTGTTCCTAAAGCAGCTGATGAAAATCAGTGAGGAAGCAAACTATGAACTTGCAGATGAGCTTTATGAATCTTATGGTGAAGTTGTTAGCCAAGTAGATGATGATCAGTGTCCTTGCTACAAGACCTATATTCTTGTAAGTATAAATAAATCAATCACTTTTTTATAGTGGGATACAAATTCAGTAACTTAATATTGGTTTCCAATTTGGCCCACTGTCACTCACACACTACCACTACATTATATATTCTATGCATACAACTCAACTCACATGTTGACTTCTTACGGAGGGAGGAAACCAGATAACCCGGAGAAAACCCTCGTGGCACAGGAGAGAACAACACATCAAACAAACTCAATTCACATATGATCCGACCTGAGCCAGGGCTCGAATCCGGACCACAGCGGTGAGAGTCGAGCAGTAAACCACTATACCACCCATGCCACCCGTATAATTTATTTCAAAAGAAGTGGTTATCAAAATCAAAATGCATAGTCAACAGACAGGTCATTCCGTGATTGTAATAATCGAACTATCTATTTGTTAGGCATGGTATCTTGTAATAAGAGAAATGCTGCCAGCAGTAATACCATCAATTGCATCTACCTGTTAGCGCATGTACAAAAAACATGTTTTGTTGTGCCAGCAAACGTCAAAGCTTCACATGTCAAAGGTAAAAGTTTTTCCCTCTCACTCGAGGACTTCCAATATGACCAAACGAAGAAGTATCAAAGATTTTTTGCATGAAGCGACAAAGATTTCCTTGTATGTGCCATCACATTGAGAAAAATGTTGACCTTCACAACAAGACTAAAATGTTATAGTCTGTGAAGGTCAAATTTGTCATAGGAAAAAAGTGGAGTTACAAGTAATAGACTCCACAGGTAATTAAAACTTTTAAGTTTGGCATTGGAAACTTTGACATTTGCTGGTGCAGCAAAACATGTTTTTTGTACATGTGCTAATGGGTAGATGCAATCGACGGTAACCAAAAAAAAAATAGGCCTAATTTGTTGCCATAATTTGCAGGACTGAATTTCTGTAAAATTTATATTGTTCTTGGGATGTGGATGTAGATGAGTATTTCAGGTGGTAGGGATAGATGGAGGGTGAGGGGTGATCAACTACAAAAATTAAATTTATGACTGTTTAAATGTCTTAGCCATCTGGTACTGGTATTATCCTGGAAGAATCACAAAACATCATTTCTCAGGGAACAACTGGCCTTAGCACATGGCAGGTATTGATCCATAATTACATGTTAATATATATAATAAAATATAATAAAAATATATAATAAGAATAAAATAAAAAATTATTTGTCAGTTTTAATGTGACTATAATTATATTAAATGTAATTGACTCCCTCCTTTCAAACCGATCCTTAAACTAATTCAATCTGGTTAGAGCTGTGCTCCGGGGTCATTTTGACCCTGTTGAGCTGCGCTACTGCTGTACTTGCAGTGGTGATTAGCGATAACATCACTCCAGGTATTTTTCTTTTTATTTAGACAACTGAAGGTAAATATTAATTTTTAATACTAGCTGGCAAGGGGTGAATGTTACTTTTGTGGGTATCCCCTCAGGCTAGCAAGGGCCAACATTTGGCTCATGGGACTATCATGTTACTTGCCATTGCTTGCTTGTACTTTCTTTACTTGGCTTAGTTTAAAGTGTTTAAGAAGCACCTTATGCCTTGAAAAGCTTGCTCAAAGGCCAATATTACAATGATCATCAATTCTCTGATTGTCCACTGTTGATGCCAATAGACCATGATGGTTGGTACAATATAATCAGGTGCTAGAATTGGCTACTCTGAAATTGTCTGTTATATTGCATAACAGACAGTTATAAAAAATATCATTCACCGTGGAAATGTAATAAAGAAATGATACTTATTTGTTTGTCTCACAATTCAATTGAGAGTCATTTGTACAGAACCGCGACGTTTCAACTGCAAGCTGCTAGTCTTCATCGCGCGATGGTATAGACTGGAAGGCGCATCTTATATACCAGTAATGAATTCATTTTTTCCTTTTTTACAGGCAGCTCTTTACATGTTGGAATGGGTCTTGGAAAATAGAAAAGTGTTTGAAAATAGGTTGGTGAGAACACAGTTTTGAGAAGGTTTCATATGCATGTGAGTCGTAAGGTAACCCTGTACTTTATGACCAGCCAACATGTGTCATTCCATGCTGTAAACATGTTTATCCCACACCATAGAAAATACAGCCAATCAGAAAGCAGGAAAGCTGTTGTATATTCGTCAGTATTTCAATTTCATTCCCACCATGCACTGCAGGCTGAAGTCGACGCATTTGTATTTTCTATATGGTGTGGGATAAAATGGTTATACAATCTATGGTTTCTCGTGGCATACCGTGGATATCCCACTCATCACTTGTATTTTCTTTGTATACACCCTCGCCTAAAGGCGCCAACTACATGTAGTACATATCAAAAACACATTTTAGCTTGTCTAACATAGCAACAGTTACTAGGAAGGTAGAACAATGAATTTGGGGTCGGTGAATTGAGTACAGGATTACTGAGTGGTAATTATAAGTATGATTACTGTGCGGATACTCCAACCGGGACCACTTTGATAAACTAGTGTCATTAACCAATCATATTGCGATATTTAGTTCAATATTTCTAACCGGCCAATCAGATAGCACATCGATATAAAAAGAGCGTGAGAATGTGATAATCTGATTGGCTAACACTGTTATCAGTTCAATCTTTGTCTAGTTTACTGTAATCTGATTGGTCAGTTTTATTCAAGTGGTCCCGGTTAGTGTGTCCGCACAGTAAATTCACTAAAAAGGCTTCAACCCTAAAATAAAGTTACTGAAATTCCAACAGTAATTATGCTAACTAAAACATTACTACTTGTAAGTAAACATACTGCATAACTCTAGATGTTTATCACATGATCTTTACTCTGACTTTTGAATATCATCAGGAATGTCGTTGAGCTGGGCTGTGGTCTTGGTCTATTAGGGCTGTCCATCTGTGTGAGCTGTAGCCCTCGACATTATGTCTTTACTGACTGCCATGAAGCAGTGCTTGCAAAACTGAATAAAAACCTGTTCATAAATGGCTATCAAAGGAATGAAGATTCAAATTGTCATTGTAGAACAGAGGATGAGAATGGGTTGCCGAAGTACAATTGTGTTAGTAAGAGTAATACATTTAATGGGAGTTACTGGTCTTTTGAACTTGCCAGAGCAGAGCATTTAAGAGAAGAGTTACAATGTTCGGATAGTATTGAACAAGAAACAGTTTGTAATACTACTCAAGAATGCAACAAATGTAACGAGTCAATGAGTATTCATCCACCATCAGGAAAAGCTGTTGATAAGAACTTTATAGGAAAAGTAAAGCTAAAACAAAAGGATAATGGGAATGAAAGTAGAGACAGAGATAAGACTAATGTGGCATCCATAAGGTTAGATTGGGAAGACGTCAGTATGGATGATTTGGAAGGATTATCATGTGGAGTTATTGTGGCTACTGGTAAGTATTAAGGTACAATAAATAATATCTTGTAGGCAGTAAAATGCTTGGCGGTTGCATCATAAGCTGGAAAGTGCTGTTGCTTGGGATTACAGGAAGCTAACCTTGTGCATGTTTAGACTGAGCTGTTTCCTGGTGCAAATCCTGGCCAAAGTAGGATTCTGGCCAGGATTCAATGTACAGTATTATCTTGTACGAGATTCCCAAGATCCCAAGATCCTGTAGGATCTTGTAAGGATCCTGTACGAGATCATGTAGTACGATCTTGTACAGGACAATAAATAGAATCCTGGCCATGATCCTACTAGGATCCTAACAGGATCGGGTGTTGTTTTAGAGCTATGAGAAGTGAAAAAATACTTGAAATTTTGCCCATCAAAACATTTTGAATGACATCATCTTGATTAGCGCTTACAAAGTGCACTAAGTTCATGCCCAGAAAGGCTGTGTGTTAACAATGCCCATGAACATCCCTTATATATAAAGCCTTAAAAAGTCTTTATTTGCTGACTGTTTATAAAATCACTTCACTTCACTTCACTTTTTTTTTTATAGTAGGATACAAATTCAGTAAATGAATACTGGTTTCAATTTGGCCCACTGTCACTCACTCAATCACTTTATTATGCCTTTGATTGGTTGAGAGATACTGACAATTTACTAACAAGGTTTTTCTCTTACTTAGATGTGATATATGATGTAGAGTTGATCAAATTTTTTGTACCGGTTGTATTCAAACTTTTAAGGTAAGGAATGTGTCAGTAGATAAATATCTTGAATTTATAATAATATTATTATTCCTTATCATGCTCCATATCCCTTATCTCCCGCATGGGTGGATTGGAACACACACCTGAAAATTCAAGCCTTTTTATGATAAAAATTATAATTTATTTCAAATAAATTAAAATTAAATTAACCAAATTTTGGTTATGCATAAGCCAAGCAAATTGTGTGCGTGCTGATGATATAACTATATACTGACGTCACATAATGTTACTATAAAAGAAAACTATATATTGATAGGGCTAAAAATATTGGCTGCTCAATGACCAGGCATGATGACTGGCCAATCAAAAAGACTGGTTAAGGTGATTCCCTGAAAGAAATTTTGCCAATAACTTTGTTCTGAAACTTTGCATGGACATTAGTGATGTAATGGACAATTAAAAACTGCAATAAAAAGAGGGGGTCACCATGCTCGTTTTTGTGCTAGATGCTCTTCAAATATAGCAATTTATAGGTTTTTGGCGAAATGTGGTTGCAACCAGAAGTCGGAATCAAAAACCTTTATTCTCGGTTCAGAGTACTTCTGTATAACAAAACGTACCTATAATTCAAAGTTTCCTAATTAAGCTATACTTCTAAATGTATCAAAGTAATTGAATGACTGTTATAGTTGAAATATTAGTGAAAAACAGGAATATGTGTGCCTCTACGAACCTCAAGAAATCGCACTCTTCAACTATTCTTATTGAAATATTTCAAAATTTATCCAATAAATTTTACTTGATATTTTGATATATAATGCGCAGCCGCAATTTTATTAAAAATATCAAATAAAAAATGGGGGTCACCATGCTTGTTTTCAAGATATTTCATGAAAAACATCACAAAATGGTTGAAAACTCACACTTTTCCGAGAGGAGACTGGGGCGAGTTTTAAAAAATCGCAATTTTTCTGCTCAAAAAAGAGGAAAAAATTGAAATTTAGTTTTGAATAGAATTTTTGCCTAGAATAAAGAAGTAAAATGCCTAAGCTGTGTAAGATCCGTGCTTTTAGGCCTGATTCAGTGTTTTATTGTGCTTTAAGATCTCAGGTGTCCCTATTGGAAGGATTAATAAAACCACCTTTGTTTTTTTTAGTTGTCATGGTGATGGTATCACTAAACCAGTAGCCTTTGTAGCATCAACTGTTCGCAATCCAGAAACATTTGAATTCTTCCTTCAAGAACTTGGTTAGTATTTTATTTGACTATATTATGAAACCTGGTTTTATTAAGAGCAAGGTTAAAATTGGTGCAGTTTGCATCATTATTCTTCCCTTGAGAATTGTTTCTTTTGCATACTGATAAGACTTGGATAGTTCCAAAGCACGTGTTCTTTCCTTGAGTATTATTTCTTTCATTTGTAATGACTCAAAAACTAAAAGATGAAGTAATACAGTAATCGGTACCCAGTAATCTATTCAAGGTGCAACAATGCTCCACAACTACGTACTAAATACTGAGTTATGGGAAAAATGCAAGTCCACAGTAGAGGGAACACAAGGCTACCTAATTTGCACCGAACTATAAGGGAGGGAGGGTGGGGAAAAAACGCCAAGTAAAGTTATATCAGGACAAATCAGGACATTCCTTGTCCAATCATCTAAAACAAGTCAACTAACGTTACCTCCCTGATATGATTCACCTTCTCGTGCAACTGTTAGCTTCACGGATTATGCAACTATGCATGTGCTCTGCCTATATTTATACTTGTTGTTACGCATGGTTGTACATTGAACAGATTCAAGTCTCACAAAGAATCCCACTTACATAATGGCTCCAAATATCATTCAAATCTCAATTTATCACTGTAACTGATATTTATCCCTACTCACTCAGCTGGTTATCATATCAAGTGGAGTGTGCTTGACAAGCCATCCAGGAAATTGTTCTTTTATGATGATAACAGTGATATTAGACTGCTGAAGCTAGAAATTTGATGAACATTCAACTTTACAAACGTTTTACTTAAACTACAGAGATTAGAATCAAGGTGAGCTTTGGGATATCAAACTTTTATGGAAAAAAAATTATAGTGTAGGAGATGATATATTTTAGGTCCAATTAAATTATCAAAAATTCTTTACATTCAAGTAGAGTGGAGATAGGAAGATTAATGGAGACCTGTTGCCAGGGAAACCCCTCTCTTCCTTTTTACTCATGGATTCGCGAAGCATAGATACAAGTTGTGGTGGGTCTAAATATGCAAATGTGTCACTCACTCACTCACTTACTCACTCACTCACTCACTCACTCACTCAGTTTTAAAGTTTCAATCAGACGTCATGCATAAAATGGCGACTAAGAACCCCCCCTCCCCCCTTTCCAAAGTCCTGGACTTTGATCTGAATCTCAAAGTTATAAATAAAGCAGTGATTTGTAAAAAGATTAAGAGAATTGTCAGAAAATCAGACTACATGTTTGTTTATCTTAACTTTATTTTAATAAAATCTATTTAAAGAGCTACATTTATTAAACTAATGGCACTTTGAATACAGTTAAATACATGTAATAACTTCTGTCGCTCTCTTTTTAAAATATAAATTTAATTTAATTTTGTAATCTTTTGTAGTCAACATTGCCTGTTTGTTCAAGGCTAAAGAAAAGGTCCAACTTAATATTGATTATTGAAGAAATAGAAAACTTGAGCCTGTGCATGCACGCTGTGTGCAGTTATTAAGCACACTGGTGTTCTGGGGAGTTGGCAGAGCACAAGAGAAATATTATATTAGTGTTGCATGATGTGTAGCGGAGTGCGCGAAGTGTTCTGTCAATTCTCAAGTGCCTTATAACTGCACACAGCACAGAAAGCAAGTTTTTTATTTCTTTTATAAAATACAAAATACAATAAGTTAAACATTTTTTTTTGGATAGAAATGGCACAATATAAAGTCTGCGTCATTGTGTGCTCTCATAATGCAGCCATTCCCAACCAATCAGAACGTAAGACTTATAACAGTTTTTTTTTTTGATTAGTAATTAATAACACAATGACTTTTTCATTTCTTAACTAAATATTTTGTGCATGCAGGCTTACCCAAGCAGATTTGTGAGTGCTTTATATTAACACTGCTCATAAGCTAAAAACATCCTTAAAACGATTGTGGGATACCTGTGGTTTCCCTGCTAGCAGAGTCTCCCGTGTAGACAAATCCTGGCAGAGAAAATGGGAGACTCTGCCGGTCCAGGCCGTTTTCTTTGTTGCACATGCATTTGGTAACTTAGCAACCCTGTCATAATAAGTACCATGGACTCAAAAAATGTTAAGCGCTGTTCTATATTTGCTCATACCTATTGCCTATTCCCGTTTAAAACCGGTTTAAAAAAAAAGTTTGGTTCGTCCATGATTGTGGACGCGGTATATCAAAGAAAACGACTTGGACCAGCAGAGTCTCCCTTTTTCTCTGCCAGGATTCGCCAGGATTCGGGAAGAAATGACTGGGTTAATGTTATTCACAAAGGGTGAACACTTGCTTCCACAGCCATACTGCCCTTCATTGAGAAAGAACTGGAATCAATTCTAGGGCTGGTAAGGTTTAGGGTTAGATTCCACTCCTTTCTCAACAAGGGCATTTTCGGCTATGGAAACAAGTATCTACCTATTCAAAGCCTGATTAGTGTTAGGATTATTGCTATGGCAACCAAACCTATTCATGGCTTTGAATAAGGTAGACCAGGAGTTCAAGCAGATCCCTGATCAAACATATTTGGTATCCATGCAATTTTACAAAGACACAGCAAGGCCTTTTTTATTTAAGGCTTCAAGTTTCGTTCTAACATTACTCTGATAATAATTATAATTATTATAATGATAACTCATCAATAAATCAAATCAAATTCTCTAATTTTTTTGTTTGGAGTTCAGAAGACCATTCATTATGATCATTCTATAATATTAATAAATTAATGCTTTTTTTGGTCAGTCACACTCGTTAACATGATATTCAAGGGTTAGACTGATTTCTTGAATCAGGCCAGACACATACTGTACAAGTGTCTTCATGCAGGTTCCAGCTTGACACTGACTGAAGAGCTTGAACTAAAATAGACCTTTCCCAAACTCGCTCAGGACGTAACGATTCCTTTTTTATTATTTTCATTCTATTTACAACATTTGGGCTTACCACTGTTTTCATAGCTCGGCGCTGATCGAGACAACATTCTCGACAAGGAAATGGGGCAATACACTGCTGTCAGTCAGAGTATGTAAAGGTATCCAACAATTTTTTGATTGATGACAGTGTATTGCCTGATTTCTCTGTCACAGCAATTGTCTCAATCAGCACATAGCAGTGAAGACAGTGGTACCGGACTTAAGGTCGCTTTGAGCTAACTCCAGAAACAAGACCATGCACAAACAATGGTAGCACTCAAGCAAATTTGGGAAAGGTCTATTGCTCAAACAAGTTTAATGAATTAGAGTTTGTAAACTTATTGTTTGTACAGACACTAACTTGTAACACATTTTGGATAAAGCCAAAATAATCAATTCTGTGCCAAAGCATGGTTACTGACTGACAGCAACACAATGGTATTCCATGCTATAGCACTGAAATGGCTTCCCATTGTTTTCATTTATATTATCCAATCACAATATGAAGTTAAGCCTTTTAAAAGCTTTCAGTGTGATATGATAAAGCTAATTTGAAAGTAAAACTAAGAATCCATAAATACTGCAGACAGTGTTACTTCCTTGATTCAAGACTCATTTACTTAGAATTAGACTCATTTTAGCATCAAATTATTCCCAAATAACCAACAGCAAAGTAAAGAGTGCACAACTTCAACTGAAAAGAACACAGAAATTCAACAGATTTTCTACGTTGGAACAATTATTAATAAATGAATATTCTAAATAAAATTGACACTAAGCCTTAGCAACAGAGAATTCAAAATTCACTACCGTAATTCCTCTATTAAGCCCCCCAGGGGGCTTATTTATTTCAGGCACGTTTGAGGGGGGGGGGGGGGGGCTTAATAGAGAGGGGGGCTTATTGATTTTTAGCCGAAACACTCTAAGTTCTACGCTATCAGAATATAATATGATATGATAACTCTATTCCAAAACGGTAAACTCAGGATTAAATGGAAGTATTACTATGGACTTTCTCGCACAATCTATAGGGGTATGGTATATGCATTGTTCTAATTACAAGCTATTTTCAACATTTGATTCACTTGTGTTAGTCTCAAGTATGATTTACCTTGATTGTGAATTTAGTTGTGAAGGGGGAGGGGAGGGGAGCTTAAAAGAGAGGGGGGGATTAATAAATTTCATCCTTTAAAAAGGGGGGGCTTATTAGAGAGGGGGGGCTTAATAGAGGATTTACAGTATTTCTTACTCTTATTAAATTTGCTTCATAAACATATGTACAAAGAAGTGTTTTAATTTAGTATTCTAAGTTTCCAACTTAAAATAAACTGTACGTTTACTTGTACTTTACTTAGTTGTCTGAAAACTGCTTCTCCACATCACTGTTCATGATCTTGATTGGTATATCTTCCATGTTGGGAAGGACAAACATGCTCTAGAGGGAAAAGAGAGATATATCCATCAAACTATTGATAACCTACAGACCTGGGCTAAAAATATTGTCTGGTCTGGCTGCAGGACATGATGACCAGCAACAATAGACTGATGAACAGGTGACCAGTCAATGCGACCAGTCAAGAGGACTGGCCAAAGAGGTGTTTGGCTGGACAAGTGTCCATTGTCTGGTTGCTATTTTTAGTCCTGATCTATTTCTAACCAACACTCTAAATAGCAGAGTATCGTGCAACCTCTCCAGTGGCAAATATTTCCTTTCACAGTTCCCTGCACGGCTACCTTTCAAGATGGCGCAGGGAACTGTGAATGGGACTATTGGGAGAAGATTATATATTTTTTTTATTTGGGTGCCAGTGTGCCCCCTTGCTGTCCAAGTATTTATCACAAAGTAAGGGAAATAGCACACCATCCATTACTGCTAATAATTGCAAACTATTCTCCTTAAGACATCTAGGGATGGCATAGAGTAGTGGTAGTGATGATTGTCACTCTAAGGGAAACAGGGCTACGAGTTGTAAATTTACCTTAAATTCCTGCTTCAGCTTTCTCTCTATCCAGTCAGTAACATGAGTAAGTTTCACTTGTCGAGCACCAAGTTTTGGTCGTGCAGTAACAAATAACATGGGGTTACCACGGAAACCATACCTAGATGAGACAGAAAATACACAGTATATAATAGACCTTTTCAGCTTTGTTGTTTGTTGTGCCCATTTCAGACCATGTGATGCCACTCTTGGGAGCTGATTCTTTCATGTGTTAATATTTTAACAAAAAAACATTTCTCAAGGGAATGTCATGTGGTCTGAAATGGGCAATTTGCATATGAAGCTAAAAAGGTCTATTGCTGGCAGTTTTCACACTTGTAGGACTTAGAGAATATTTTTATGATTGATGGCAAGACATTGAAGTCTTTACTTCATCTCAGCCAATAACATACTGTGTAGAAAAAATTCTAAATTTGTTATGACAATTCAATTCAACTCAGTATTGGACCCACTTCTCAGCAGCCTAGTCAACATTATGCACACGGGAAACAAAGAAACACTAAGAAAAACTAAGAAAAGTGGACTATAGCCAATCAAATTTGACTGTCCTGCAGTTGGATCTAAAAATTATTAGAGTTTCTCTTTCTCTATTCAATTTTACTTGTAGATGATAAGCCTTATATTTTTGTTGCATCCCTAATTTCATAGTTCTATATGACTTAGTTTCTTTTACTCACCAAAGTCTGTTTGTTGGTGGTGGTGGGATATTCAGTGTCAAAGTTCCTTTGATTGATTGCACCTCTACTGACAGAATAATAGGCAAATTGGAGAACTTTTCTGCTGCAGTCTTAACGATCTTGGTTTCAGCTGCCTTCTTGACCCATTTGGATTTGGCAAGTCGCTCCAATACTCCAATTAACTTTTTTCTTGTTCCAGTTGGCCGGTTGAATCTTTGTCTTACTGGGCTACTTGTATGAGAAGTGTCAGGTGCTCTTAGTTTTGGGGTTGATGGGGGAGAAATACAAGATGATTTTTCTGAATCTTCACCTGAACTTTGCTTCTGCACTGGGCTATTTCTCTCAGAGTTTGAAACACTTTCTGCATTTGACAATGATTCCTGTGAAAGACTTAGTTGTGGTGCAACTTCATTCACATCCAATAAATTCATTTCTTCTTCTTCTGCTATTTGTTTCTCAAGGAATCCTTCTAGGGACTTCAATTGCTCTAGCGCTTCTTTGGCATATGAGTTATCTGTTACTGCTTCCATCGACTCACTTCCAGAACTGTTTGGTCTACTTCCATTTCGCTTACTTATTAATTCCTCCAAGTCAGATTCTGGAGACTCGAAATCAGAATCACTCTCGGGTGGGCTTTCTGATGTGAGAGATCCATCATCATCATCTTCATCATCATCATTATGATTGCCAATAACTCTACTGGGCTCATTCAGATCTTTAAGACTTTCCTCCTTCTCCAGCATTTCATACTTCCTTGACAGCCCTGCCATGTCTAAATCTCCTGTGATGTCTCTGTTTTCTTTCCCACGGTTCAAGAAGTGTGCCAAGTAGCCATCAATGTTGAGGTGTGTCTCAACTGTAAAAACTACCCCTCCACTGTAGGTAACATCAAAGTCAACCCAGGTGCCCTGCTCATCTAAAACTGGAAGTGATACTTTGTTGATAAGTGGGAAAGTGTGCCCAAGACTTAGATCTGTTATGTGAATGTCACGGATAAACTGTGGCTTGTGTACCTTACTAAGTTTGTTTTGAAGACGCTGTTTGATTTTATCTGCCCAGTAACGATCCTGCCAAACATCCCAGAACACCCTACCAAACAGCATATTGACCCATGAAAGTTGAACTTCTGGCGAATCCTGCATGTCGATGTCGGGATTGGGTAGTAGTTTGGCCATGTAGTGTGGATAGCTACATGATGATGGGCGTAGTACGTTGTCAATGTCTGAAACTGAAAAGTTCTTTTTGGGACTTAAAATCCTATCAAAATGTTGATACCATTCTTCTTTCTGCCGTCCAGTCTTGGCAAACAGGTACAACACATGAACATCATCTAAAGAACTTTGAGTTTTGACCTTTTTTTTACTCGAGTCTTCTTCAGAAAGTTCTTTCACTTCCTCTCGCTCTTCTCCAGGTCGTCCTAAGGCTAAACACAAAGGATACTTCTTGCTCCATATTCGTTTTGGTGATAGAGTTGGTGGAGTTAAAGAGATGTTACTTCCTGTTAGGTCAAAGTGATCATGCCGAGTAAACGGCAGCTTGGTGGTGTCATCAACTGTCTTGATGTCAATCTTCCTTGAGCTGGCGTCTAGTTTTGGTAGTGACAAGGTGAGGTTGTTATCTCTCAGTCGGGCATAAACTAGTGTTGTTTCGTTGACACTGTTGGGATCATAATCATATGCTTTTAACATCCATCCCTTGAAAAAAAGAAATATGACACAAATTGAAATATATATATGTGAAACAATCAAGAACGACACAAACAAAAGCCACTAAATAGAAAGGACTGAGATCAAATTCAGATTCCCTTGATGACATATATACAAAGTGATCAATCAGGGATAGTGGAACACATTTTAAAGTGTGTGTGTTTGTGTGTGTGTGGGGGGGGGGGGGCTTGTATGCAAATACAAAAGAGAAAAGTGTTGGTGTGAGGGGGGGGGGGGATAGTTAGAAGATATAAAAGACTAGTCCACCGTCCCTGTCAATGGCATTGCTCCTTGATCATATATCTGAGCTACTACCTCGCTACACACTCTCTAGTTCTCTATGTTCCAGTTGTGTGTTAACAACCAGATTTTTCTGAAAACCAGACTAGCAAGTTATGGGGATAGATCCTTCTCTGCTGTTTCTCCCAAGCTGTGGATTACTCTCTCGCTTTCTTTAAAAAAGTCAATTAACATTGAAACATTTAAGACTGGCCAAAAAACTTTACTCTTCTGCAAAACATTTAACTGCCAATGCTACACCCCATTTTTTAGTTTTTCTTAATCCATTTTTTTAGTTAGTAAATGCATATTTGAAATCCAGCAATGATAATGCATTTCAAGAATGATTTTAATAGACCTCTGCTAGCAGGATAATCAAAAGACTTATTAGTAAGGGAGCATTCATTTTTTAGGAGGGGGGGGGGGGGAGGAATTAGAGGAATCAAATAGAAAAAAAATGCTAGCCCCCATGGTAAGGAATTGAATATTTCGATAACCCCCCCCCCCACTTCCAAATATAAAAATTTTCTAGCCCCCCCCCCCCCCCTCCAGAAAAAGACTAAAAAAAAACAAAAAAAACACTGTATTTTTATTCATGACCCCCCCTGGTTCAACATTCAAAAAAAATGTGACCCCCTCTTTTTATCTAGTAATTTTTTAATGATCCCCCCCCCTAATTCCTCCGCCCCCCCCCCCCCCCCTCCTAAAAAATGAATGCTCCCTAACTGTTACTAATGGTTAGAAAAAAAGCGTAACCATTTCATAAAAGCCGGCAGGTGATATGTGATAAACACATACTTGACTAATTAAGACAGAAACATGTTTTTACAATATCTTTTTCAGATGCCATATTTAAGAAATTGGCTTTTTGCTGAGTATAAACCTCATTAAAGAATGCAAGCAATCCTTTGGTATTAATATTTCAATGCAAACACACCAGTTTTCCTAACATAAATTTTGTTAAAAATAAAGGGGTTTTGCAGAAGCCATGTTGCAAGAAAAATGGATTTTTTTTTTTTGCATTTGAAGAGATTTCATTATCCAAAGATCCCCTCCCCTACAATTTGGTTGTGATGAAATCCCACTTTGGTTTCCTTGCTATTTTTCTTTAATTTTGTTTAAAAGATATCTAAAGTTCGTTCACAAGACATGAAGTCATTAACTTAAAATTAAATCTCATTACTAAGTAACATTTGAAGTAGCCAAACATTAACCTAGTGATAATTTATGATGGTATGGAACGCCACGTTTGATTGTTTCCAGGGAAATATTTTAGATGTCTGATGGAATAAAAATAAGTATGGTAGTACTGTAAATCCAATATGAGTTGCCAATACGTGTGGGCATTTACAAGGGCAAGCTTTAGTAAACCCATGCAAATCAGATGCAAATATCGTAGATTGCTTATCAAATGTCTAGGAGTATAATTTCCATAAAAGTTTTCAGATTGGTTTGAGTTTAACCAGGTAAATTCAAGTCTACGTTGGATGCAAATGAGGATGATTCTATTATTGACGTACATGCCTTTTTATGGTTATCATTTTGCTGTTGTTGTTATTCTCATTAAATATTCAAAATGTTATAAGTGCCAGTCATTAAATATGATGGAACTACTCTAAAATAGTTTCTTTTTGTTTATATTACTATTAATACTTTGTTCTAGTTTCCTAAGGGCACAATAATCATTCATGAAAAAGCTTGAAATATTTTCCTGCCAAGAAAAAACAATTTCGAGACAAGAAAGATAAAAAAAATTTCCTGAACTCGCTTGAACACTATTTAAACTCGTTATTAAAAGACCCCTTGCTGTAATTCCCAAAGCAGCTGAATTTGGAGGAAAATAACAATAAATTTCAATTCCCACAAGAATAAAATAATATCGTTTTGCATGTTAAATTTGTTCTGCAAGCTGAACTGCATTGTGAAAATGTTGCAAGGGACCACTAATAAATCGAATTTTTTTGATCAAAAACACTTCCAATAATCATTAGTTGGTTGATATTTTATTATTGGCTGTATGTATAAATCGGTCAAAACACTAAAATTTGTGTTAGAAAAACTGGTGTGTCTGTGTTGAAATATTAATACCAAAGGCTCGTTTGCATTCTTTATCGAAGTTTATGTTTGACAGTCTAAAACAAATTGAAATCTCTGGTAGTAATTGCGTAGGAAACAGATGTTATCCAATGGCTAGAAATACATCTTGGATAAACGAGGGGACTGGTAATCTTACAATCTTTGATCTGTTCGATTACTTTCAGCGGTGGACAGATGGCAAAACAGATGGGTCTACCCGAGCGTGTAGTGACCAGGATCTTTAAAAAGAAAACCATTTAAGTGGAGCATACTCACGCGTTCATTTTCATTCTAAACATTAAATTGAAACTTTCTTGCAATCGACAACTAGCGCTGGTAAATTTGGCGCGAAAAGTTAAAGCACCTTACTATTTTGAAAAACATACTAAAAATATTAAATTGTCGTTTCAGTTGATATTTTAGAAACCAATTTTAATATGGCTTACTTGAACGTAATAAATCGTTTATAATGATCTCGAGTTTTGTATTCACGTATTTATTTTGATTTTGACGGCGGTCAAAAGTACTAGACAGCTAATGTTTTGGGGAGTAACACCGAAGTGTTTCTTTTAGTAGTAAACAATAAACCATTACTAAACCCCAAGTGTTGATCTTACCTTCATTCCTCGGGGACGCAGAAGTAATCCCGGATCTACAGATGTGTATGATGGCTTTGGTTCCAGAGCAACACGCTTGTTGTACTCCGCAAGTTCACGTTGAAATCGTTCATCAAAAGAGTCCTCGGGGCAAACCACCATGAGGATCAAACATCCAACTAAGTAAGAAAAAATTGATCCAGCTATCATTCCATTTACAAATACTGGAGGGTTAGAAATCAGATAAATATAGAATAAGAGGACGCAAAATAAAAGGAAAGTAGAAGATGGCTCATGGATAGGTCTTTGGATGCTAGACGGATTGACAGGATTTTTCAGTTCTGAATTCACTACTACTTCTTCGTAAGGCAGCGAGTCTACGCCAGAAAACTCTGGCATGGCATCTTGGAAATCTTCTACTTCCTCGTTTTCTTTTTCGCTCTCAGCGTTATTATCTTCTGTAGCTGCAGCAGCAAGAAGTGAAGATAGCGATATGGCAGATGATGTAGCAGCCAATTTCTCTCCAACATGTTCATTGTTAGGTTGACGGTAGAGACGACGGAATGGCGAAGGCGAGCGAGGACGATTTCCCTCCTTTTGATCCCTGCTTCCTATTTCCGTACTGCTCAAACTTAAATGAGTTTTTGATGGTTGAGATCCCGAATCGGCTTCGTCTTTGTTTTCGTTCGTAGTGATCGGGTCATTCTTTGGCCCTTGATCACGGCGCATAAATCTCATTGCCGTGGACCTACTCTTAGCTTCAGACCCAATCGAGTTCCCTGGCCAAGTTTTCTGTTTTACAATAGTTCGTTTTTCACCGTTTTCCAATCCCTTCTCAACGCCATTAAGACTTTCCGCACTAAGCGTCAAAAGTGGTAGTGGACATGAGCTCGAGTTCGTGATATTAGCTCTTTGTTTTGGTGGCTCACAATCGTGGTCTTCCGTCACTCTTGTATTTCGGTCGATTTCGTCCGCGCCATCTTCGGGTTCATTTTTTTGCTCGGTTAAAGTGTCCTCCTCTTTCCGCACAATACATATCTCTTCCTCAGAGTCCGAATCCTTGGTAGCAGCAGTCGTAGGATTATATCGAATAGAAATAGAAGCAAGTGCGGATCTTAATCGTCCTGGAGTGTTCACAGCCTTAGTGTTCTTCACTGGAGAGTGTCCTTTGGGTAATGGAGGTCGGGGAGGCGGCTTTTTGCCACTCATCTCGCGTTCTGAATTCACAACCAAGATGATTTGCTAATAATCAAGCCCCGACCAACCATGTATCGATAAGAATTAACTATGGCTGCGATAATTTACCCATTTACGTACATGTGCAAATGAACGAACACGAGCTCTCCTTCGATTTGTTTTGCTTGTGAGTCTGCATTCAGCGGAATCTCGTAAAAACCGGAAGTAATTCTTTCACCAACCGGATATCGATACCCCATGACGTCATTCTAGCCCAGTCCTCTCTCTCCTAAAGAAACGAATTTCGAATGAGTTTGGTTTTTTTCTCAGATCGATCTTCTTTATGATCGTTCTTTTAGACTTCTCACAATGTGGCGATTCCTAAATAGGGTTCTGTTTCTGATTATTCTTGGGCTTCTGTATTTATCAAAGCCGTCAAATTCAGATCAAGAGGTAAGTTTTAGTTCCAAAAATCAAAGCGTTTTAAAGTCGATCATCTGTGACTTGAATGTGGCTGGAAGCCTTTTTGATGTCTCTAAATGTTATTTATATTTGTACTTTTATTTTCTTTCTTTAGCCTAATACTTTGAGTGTGCCAGAATCATTTCTTTTCGTATCTACCTTGGATGGAACGATGTATGCTGTTCGCAAAACCACAGGAGAAGTTCGATGGTCGATAAAAGAAGGTACATTACCCTAAAAAATACTCTACCTTTATGTTATTACTAACAATGATAATCTTTTTCTTCGGAGATTTACTCGCATAAACGCGATTTAACAGGTATATCAAACCTTATTCACCTTAATTTTGGTTTGAATCTCGTGTGAATACGAACTAGAAACTCTTCTATTGTCACTATTATTATTTGATACTTTTAAATTGAAAGACAAAATAGTAAACAGAAAAGAATCGATATTATACGAACCACGTGTGGCCTCACTGAAAGAAAAACACTGAAAACGAAAAACTTTAAAAACAGGATTAAAATTTTATGATGTTGTACTTTTTCTTGTTGTGGTTTTTAGCGTAAAATTTTCAGACTTTGATACAAAACTATGCATCCTTTATTTTTATTTCTTTTAGTTTCGTTTGAGGTTATGCTCGAAAGTAAATTCAATGATCATTTCCTGAAAACGGTATTTGGAGTTTCTTATCCAAATTTTTGGCACTTTAAAATCTATTTTAGATAACAACTACGTGATAAAAGGGATAAAAATGCAGAGTTTCAGTTTTAGACTTGAAACCTTCATTATAATACCACTCTGGCAGATCTTATTGGATCAAGACAATCTCCAACGTTTCCTGATGAGTTAATATTTGTAAAACATACGACAAGCTAGAATAGTGATGCAATACTTCACTCGTGTCTTAATTCATGGTAAGAAATGCCCTGGCAACCTAAACCAATTATTAAACGCCGACATAAGCGTATTTTGAATGCCCAAGGAACTGGCTGTGTTATAACTTCAAAGGACTGTGTTAAATCACCTGTTTTTTTGCAAATAAATTTTTGGCCAAACTTAACAGTTTGATTTTAAGATTTTTAATTACTAATGATATAGGTACTGTCTTTTATGTTGTTCTTGATAATTTGTTCTTAAAATATTTAACGACATATTGCTGTCTTTCTTTAATGTGTAATTTTATGGCTCTATGAAGGGGAGTTCCTAGTACTTTCTTGTTGAAAAATATGGGCAATTAATTTCATTGCTCTAAAATTAATGATAATATGCATGAGTCCCATATTCACTTAAAGTAATAGCAGAATCCTATTTAATAATTATTTAGGTTAAAATTAACGAGTCTTCATCAAAGATTTTAGCTTATGATGCATATACATGATAAATTATAATCATAAACGTCTGTAAATCAAAATGATTAAAAATTCCAAGTCAGAGATAACAAATTTCAAGTAATGATCGATATATGTATTTTATATTCATATTTCAATGAAGTTTCCTCAATTTGCATATTTTGTTTTGGTTTCTAGATCCAGTGTTGAAGACTCCAATGTTAATGAGACCTGGGTAAGGGTTTATTTTACTTGTTGTATAATAACATCCTTGTGTGTAAATTATATTATAATCATGACCATCTACTTTATATATTGTAGATGTTTGAGGGTTATAGTTCTTTCAATGAAGTTAGTTCTTCAAGAGATATATGACAGGCTGTCTCATAACTGAACATTTTTAATGGATATATAAGGCGTATCATAATATATACTGTCGGGTGTTATTTAAAACATTGGCTGAAGTATAGGTTGCTATAACAACACTGTGAAGATCTAGATACTTCCATGAATCAATTTGATAGTTTATCCAGATGTTCACTTGGCAAACTCCCAATCCAACTGATGATTTAAAAAAAAAAAAAATTTCTATTATCATTAATAATGTATGAATTTAAATTGAAAATTATTTTCACTTCAGGGCAATATTTATTCCAGACCCCAAAGATGGGAGTTTGTATGCATTTGGTAGTGCACTTGATGGTCTGAAGGTAATTTAATTATGCAAATATTATAATAAAATTTATTATATGGCAAGGAAATTTCATGCACTATGATTGGTCAATTTGTCGTCCATAACTAACGGTACAGGCCAAAAATCAAAATCCTCTCCTAGCCTTGCCATATGATAAATATCTTATTAACCTCGTTTGCTCAGTCCGTACCTTAAGTTATGGGCCCTCGTTTTTTCCACTTTTTTTTATAGCCCATGAGCTAAACGCTTGGGCTATAAGACAGTGGAAAAAACTTGGTCCATAACTTAAGGTACAGACCTCAAACTCGTTTAATAAGAGCTATGTATAGGAGGTCACACTTTGCATAGCATGAAATGCCCTAAATGACATTACTTCTCTTTAGAAACTCCCGTTCACAATACCAGATCTTGTGCGTGCTTCTCCTTGCCGCAGCACAGATGGCTTGCTGTACACAGGTGAGGGATTTTTCTGACAGTATATAGGCTGGCCACTTTATATTGAGTTGATATGAAGATACCAAGTGTTTGATGTATGATTTATTGTACAGGGCGCAAGATTGATGTGTGGTATGCCATTGATCCTGATACTGGGATTAAACAACAAACATTGAGACTCGATGGTACAGAGACAGTTTGTCCCATAATGCCAAACAAAGCAGCTCCACTATTTTTTGGGAGAACAGGTATATGTACAAAAGGAGTTACTTGAAATGATTTGAATATATTGCTACTGATGATGATAATGAGAAATAGATCTTTTTAGATGGGGTGTAATGTTTTCCCATTTCAGATCACGTGTCATTCTCTTGAGAATAAGATTCTTTGTTTGAGTTGTATCTGTATTCATGTGTCTTCTCATGTGCAACTGTTAAAGAAATGATACTCACTGGAATTACACGTACATGGTCTTAAATAGGACGACAAACCACCCAATTTCAAAAGGTCTAGATCTATTATATGCTATTGATTAGATATGCTAATAATGAGAATTAAAATAAAGATGATTGGCTGATGATGATAATGTAGGTTGCCATGGTGATACTTGTTTGATGATGTCATGATGATTGACTGACAATATTTATTCATTCTTATCCTCAGAGTACACAGTCACAATGTATGACAGCAAAACTAGAGAGAAAAGGTATAGCTTCTCTAGCATTGCCAGCTGGTGCTTATACTTCTTCAGACCAGATATTATCTGTGGAATCGTTAAGAAAAAATGTGATCCCAGAAAATTAAAATAATTATTATAAGCTTAATTAAGTCTACCATACATGTATGTGGTAGCCATGTATAAATAACATATATTTTCATTAATTATTTATTTCTTATCTGACTTTGTTTTGTGTTTCTGTTTGACAGATGGAATGGTACATTTCATGATTACTCTACAAATTTAGCCCAAGATGTTGAGTATGGTAAGTGATCTAAAAGCTACCATTATCTACAACACAACACTGGAAAATGAGCATCCTCTTGATTTGCTCTCTTCTTTTTGTAGAATTCCATCACATGTGTTCATGTTCTGATGGCTTTACTGTGACAATGGCTGGAAACACAGGTATTTATTTTTTATTTTTTTCTCTTTTATTCATCTCAATTTTTTATTCACTGACATTATATAATTTCATCAGCCATACTATACAGGCTGTTGGTCAGTTGGTCAGTCTCTGAGTCGCACAGTCACTCAGTTGCTAAAGCATGCAGGCAGGCAATCAGTCAGTCAGTTGGTCAGTCAGTCAGTCAGTCAGTCTGGCGAGTCAGTCAGACAATCAGTCAGTCAGTCTGCAGTTAGTCAGAGTCTGTCATTTTTTCAGTCGGTCAGTTACTGTATGTATTTTCTCATGCAACTAGTCTGACAGTCATTCAACCTTTCCTCCACCCATTTACTCCTTAATGTTCCTTTCTTTCCTTACCAAAACAGGTGAAATCCAATGGACCAAAAATTTTGGGTCTCCAGTGGTGGGAATCTACAAGTTTGATGGTGATGGGCTGCACAGGGTTAAAGTGAACCACATCGCCAAGGAAACGCTGGATGTTTTAATTGCTAACAATGCATCATCAGAGAAAATGGTCTTACAGTAAGTCGTCATAGCAATCAAGAATTCAACAGCTGTTATTACGGATGCATGCAAATGAAATGCAAATGAGACACCAAGCATTGTATCAACCCGATAGCCTCAATAGTATTATTGTTAAAGCAAAAGAATATAATTCATTTGCATGTATCTGTGCTATTGGTAGCACTTGACAATTAGACCAGAGAATAAGAAGTTAAAAGAGTTATTCCTTTCTTATTGTGTGTAGGCCAACACTTTACATTGGTGAGCATTCAGGTGGATTTTATGCTCTTCCTTCCTTGGTAGAGGAGGGGTCTACCCTTGTAGAGGTAAGACCATTGAATAAGTATTATTTTAATCTTTGCTTTGTTCTTTCTTTTTCTTCCATCCAGCCATTCCTTTGTCCATTCATTTATTCTACTCACCTATCCATCCATCCATCCATCAATCTAAACTATCCTATCCCATCCCTTCCCACCAATCTCATCTGACCAATCTTTCATCCATTATAATTCTCATTTATTATACTTATTTAAAGCCCAAAGTGATGCTTCTAGAAGGTCCAAGAAGTGACATTCCAGTACCCAAGCACAAAAAAACAACTCAACCACCAAAAACATCAAAAGAATCAAAGGAAGAGTTACCCAAATCAAGACGTCCTCTCCAGCAACCCAAAGTCCTTGAGCCAAAAGCTGCTCTATTACTTGGCCACCATCATGTACCCCAAGTAGCGTCACCGCAGCTACACATCACTCACATTCCTGACAAGCTAATGCCGTTCTACATGAACACTCATGAGCATCCAACAGCAATGAACAAGAGGATTGATAATACAAAGGCTAAAGATGAGGAGAGGAAAAGACAACAAGAGATGTTTGAAATGATGAAGATACATCAGAGGTTGCTTTATACAATTATTGCAACTATTGGGATCCCTGTGGTACTGATGATAATCTTCTACATTGAGGTACTCTTATGCTATGATTACTGTTGCTATGGTATATGACATGTTACTGATGCTACCATAGTTACTGTTGCTATGGTTTATGAAATGTTACTGATGCTACCATAGTTACTGTTGCTATGGTATATGAAATGTTACTGATGCTACCATAGTTACTGTTGTTATGGCATACAAAATGCTACTAATGTTGCCATAGTGTTGCTATGGTGTACAAAATATTACTGATCATGCTACTATAGTTACTGTTACTATGGTGTACAAAATATTATCATAGTTACTGTTGCTATGGTGTACAACATTACTGATGCTACCATAATTACTGTTGTTATGGTGTACAAAATGTTACCTTAGTTACTGTTGCTATGGTGTACAAAATGTTACCATAGTCACTTGCTGTGGTGTACAAAATATTACTGATGCTACCATAGTTACTGTTGTTATGGTGTACAAAATGTTACCATAGTTACTGTTGCTGTGGTGTACAAAATATTACTGATGCTAACATAGTTACTGTTGCTATTTGTGTTTATAGCGGTCAACCAGGCAAGCTGCCCCCATGTCATCACAACCATCTCATGGATCAACCCACTCCTCTACCATGTCAAATGGAAGTGTCATTCAACAGGAGTTAAACCTAAGTAAGGAACAGTATATCCAGTCATCTTTTTTTTTTTATAGTGGGAAACAAACTCAGTAACTTAATACTGGTTTCCAATTTGGCCCACTGTCACTCACACACACTACCACTACATTATATATTCTATGCACACAAATCAACTCACATGTTGATTTTTACGGAGGGAGAAAACCGGAGTACCTGGAGAAAACCCTCATGGCACAGGAGAGAAAAACACATCAAACAAACTCAACTCACATATGATCCGACCCGAGCCGGGGCTCGAATCTGGACCACAGCAGTGAGAGGCAAGCAGTAAACCACTACGCCACCCATGCAACCATCTTTCATTTTGGTTGTTGCCTTCAGCTCTCAATCAAAGACAAAGTAGTGTCAGTAGGTTTTCGGCTTGGTAATAATCCCTCATTGCTGAGCACAATAAACAGAATGAATATCCCTGATAGAAAAAACACTAAATGGCACAAAATATGTGATTGCTTCCCTTGCAGATCATAACAGTACTATTTGCATTGGCAAGATCGCATTTTGTCTTAAAAATGTCCTTGGTCGTGGATGTGAAGGGACTGTAGTCTACAGGTGAATTGATGCTGGATTTCATATATGCTTTGATTTATTGTTATTCATTGATTGATTGGAAAAAAAACCTGAGTTTATATCGCCATTATATTACTACCCCAAGTACATGAGTGGCACAGCTCAATGGATTGAACGGAAAGGGATGTTATCTAGTTCTCAGCTAATCGTGTTTCCCTAAACACCAGTCTAACTTTTCTGTTTTTCGTTCATAACCTTAGAGGAACATTCGATGGTAGAGATGTTGCTGTTAAAAGAATTCTTCCAGAATGCTTTAGTTTTGCTGACAGAGAGGTAAGTTCCCCTGTGCACATGCCCCACTCATTCTTCTCGCCTCTCTCCTCCTCTTACCACGTCCTATTCTGTACGCATACCACTTCCTAAAGAAAGCAGTAGTTTAAAAGCAAATCTTCCTCTTAATATGCCCTGCTTAAGGCTTTATCTTGACATGCTACATTAGTATATGTCATTTGGCAAAATGACACTTTATAGGAGACATTAAGAGCTTAAGCAGCTAGAAATCTAGAATGGAAACGTCCGTATCTGAACGAGAAAAGACGACCACATTCTGCGATATTTAACAAAATTTGCACGTAGTTCAAGTTTAACAAGTATAAACACCTATTTCCAGATCGTCGTCCTCGTCGTCCTAATTAAATTAATCAATCAATCAATCAATCAATCAATCTTTATTCGTACCAATTATTTACAAAGTAATAATAATGTAATGGTATACACTGCTTTTGTGGTACATGCCAGCTGTAATAGCTTTAGACTAGTCGAGACAGCTCGCATATTCCTAGTTATTTTAACAATTTAAGTCATGGAAGTTGTCGTTTATAGAATAAGAAGAAAGGATAAATAAGTACAGTATGGAAATATCAACATATATATTAACTAGAGTTCTGATGAAACCTAGGGTCCCACATCCCCGTTCTAGATTTGCTAGTGCTTAAGATCCCTAATCGGATGAATCTGGATCAGAACAAAGAAACTTAATGTTCCCGGTTTTCTAATGAAAAAATCTATATACGCCCAAAATTAAAGGATATATTTATCAAGCTGCACATACATGTTATTTGTAGGTTGCACTGTTGCGAGAATCAGATGCTCATCCCAATGTGATTCGATACTTCTGCATGGTAAGTTTTTAATTGTGTTTTGATAACATCTTTGTGATAATTTCTTGTAGATAGAAAATTGCTGTCATACCGCGGAAGTGCGTGACATACAAAACTGCGTGACGAATATGACTGCGTGACAATTTAAGTCCTCATTTAAATTAAGTCCTCATTACAAAAAAACAGATTCTTGAAAAATAAAATATTTTATTCCATTTTTGAACGGCACAGTACTTGATATGTAACACTGAACATAGCAAATTTCGTATGACTGGAAATCTTGCAATACGGACTCGCCGTATCGAATAATTTTTCACATAGTGCCAGCCTGTTCATATCTGGACAAGTACTTCGGTAAAGTTCTTTGCTAAGGTATATGTCCGGATGTGACGCAAGCTTCATAGTGCGTCCAATCAGAATATTCCAAGGAAAACAAACTTTTAATAAGAAGAACTTATATTTTACAACCATCACTCTTCAAGGGGCTCTTCTGTGTGGTTCGCTTTACACGTACTACCAATACATTCATTATTTCACATATAGTGGGCGGTTCTTAGTTGGTTCATCTTAGTGGGTCGTTTGTATTACGAAATCAGATTTGCCGCGTTTATGATTCACATACTAGTATTTTACTCTTGCTTTCGCTCATTCCACAGGAACAAGATCATCAGTTTCGATACATCGCCCTCGAATTGTGTGAAGCTACTTTACAGGAGGTTAGTTCGTACGATATTTTGATTTGGTTATCTTGGAATATTTTTATGTGTTCAGGGGAAGATCAAAGGTGGTCTATTTGGTGTGCTTGCACACTCTCTCCCCTTCCAGGATAGGAGTGCAAACTCAAAATCCTAGATCCACTCCAAGTTAACAACCAATTGTGAGGGATAACTTAGAAAAATACTGGAAGGGAGCAACAAAGTGATGTGCAAGCAATCTTCCATATAGCCGGGGGAAAGTAGTGTTACTCCCTACAGAATCTGTTAATAAGCGCCGGCACTGATTACCCTATATATGTTTAATTTCATAATGCTTTGGCTAACATAGATGTGGTTTTATTCACGATAATGTGTTTGTGTTCACCAGTTCGTAGAAGATCCCAGATTCGATCGCCATGGTTTATCATACCTTGAAGTGTTGGAGCAAGCTACGGCAGGCTTGGATCATCTCCACGCACTTAACATTGGTGAGTACTCTTTTCGATTGTCAAACATTATTTCTAAACTTGATATAGCGCGTACTTTGATTGTCCTGCCTCTCACGCTTTGTCAGTGGATGAGGAATTAAGCCCCTGTTAGTCTTTTTCCAAGCAGCTTGAGCTGCGCGCAAAAAAGTTCAAGTTGCACGAGTGTTTTTTTAGTGTGTAACACCCCCTCGTGCAAATTATTTTTCAAACATACAAGTTGCACGAAAAGTTGATTTGGTTTCTACTTTCTCAACAAATTTCCGAAGGTTGCAACGATGAAAATACGTATGACATACTTGCGTCCAACTTGAACTCTTTTGCACGCGGCTCAAGTTGCATGGAAAAAGACTAAGTGTAAAAGCGTCTTAAAACCTTTCATTTTGCGCCCTCTTTTCGCCTGTACTTCAAGGTTTTTTTTTGTATTCTGCCTTTTTGCTCCTCTGCAACAATTGACTCCTATATTATTTATTCGAGAGACTCTGCCTTGAGAGTATGTAATTTATGTAGTTTTATGGCTTGTTTCAGTTCATCGTGACATCAAGCCTCATAACGTCCTGATTTCCAAGGCTAATGCCAGTGGTAAAGTCAAACCCATGATATCAGACTTCGGACTGTGTAAGAAACTCTCTTATGGGCGGAGCTCGATAACGTGTCAGTCTGGTGCTATTGGAACGGACGGTTGGATTGCACCAGAAATGTTTAAGGAGGATAATAGAATGGTAAGTATGATAATGAATTCTTGATGTCAGTTATATAAGCCCAAAAGCAAAGCGTTTTTCAGGATCAGTGAAAAAGAAGCTAACAAATCTTCAAGTAGGAGATTAATAAGAGAATATTTGTCTTTGGCTTGAAGGTTTGCAAAAGGTAAAGTAAAATACAGGAAAACGATGAAACCATTTGTCTGCCGTTCGCGAGAAGAAAAAATGCAACATAATGCTGTCTAATCCTTGAACGAATCAGCGCGCGAGATCAATGTTTAACCAATGAAAATGCTCCCCACGGCACCGTCACAGCATGCCGTCATATCTGACGAGTTATTTTTGGTCTAGCTCTAAAGGGAGGACCTTTAATCGTATAATGTTTTCCCCTTGCAGAATCGCTCGGTGGATATCTTTTCTAGTGGATGTGTGTTTTATTATGTTTTGTCTGGAGGGCTGCATCCATTTGGTGATCAGTACAGAAGGCAGGCTAACATCCTTGCTGGGGATTATAATCTAGATAGAATAACCAACACAGAAAGTAAGTAGTCTTCCAAGAATTGACTGTCCTTTGCCCTGCTCTGCCCTGCCCTCTATTTTCCTGTCTTGCCCTGCCCTGGCCTGTTGCTCTGTCTTGCCCTTCCCTGTCTTGCCCTGCCCTGTCGCTCTGTCCTGCCCTGCGCTGTCTGGCCCTGTCTTGCCTTGCCTGGTGCCTCGTTTTACGTTTCCTTTCTCGTCTTTCTCTTTTCATTTCATTTACCTCATCTTTTCCAAACCCCTCACCTCTTAATCTTTGTAATATTTTGCAGGTGCTTTTGTAGCGAAAGAACTCATCAGAAACATGCTAAGTCCAGAGCCTAATCAAAGGTCTGTATGAAATACATTATAGACCACCCCTTTTCAGACCTATCGCTTTATTGAAATTTCAATAATCTTAATGAAGATAACGCAAATTTAGTGCGACGATTCGAAGTCGACATGACTTCATTATCACTTTATCGTAAAGTTCAAATTTCCATCATCAAAGATGCACGATTAAACTGTTTTGTTTTGTTGACCAACAGGCCCACAACAGAGTCCATTCTTAAACATCCAGTATTCTGGAGTAAAGAGAGACAGCTAGCATTTTTCCAGGTAATATATGTAAGCATGTATTTCATTGTCATGCCAACTGTTGTCATGGTAATTGTTAGCTCTAATTTATTGTTGTAGTATATAGCAAAGCTAAAGAACGAATTTCTTGCAAATGTGAGCTTTCCATGTGGTTGCTATGGTAACTGTTATGATGGCTATTTGTTCTTTTTCTTTGAAACACGACTTAAGAAGATTTAATCAACTCTTTTTTGCAGGACGTTAGTGATAGAATAGAAAAAGAGCCGGATGAATCACCGTTACTAAATGCATTACAAAAGGACTCTATCCCCGTGGTACGAGGGGACTGGAAAGTGCACATAGGCTCCGAGCTACAAGAAGGTACAGTCAAGACTTGCACGTTAGTTGTTGGTGGTATTTTAATAAAAGATTCCTCATTAGCATCGTTTGTTAATACCATCAACATGGCTGCCATGTTTTTTGACCCTCTTGGAAATTGATGCAAACTATCATATTTTTAACGGTCATTACAGCCCCTTTTCTCCTTTACATTAATGGTTTCATTCCTCAATTTCCTGATGACCTAATGATAAAGTGTTTTACTGATTGTTCTCTGATTGACATTGATTCCAGATCTTCGCAGGTTTAGAACATACAAAGGAACACATCTTCGAGATCTACTGAGAGCAATGAGAAATAAGGTACTTTTTCCCCAGACAATCCAAACCCTAATTTCATTGAACTGACGTCTCATTTGCCGACGTTTCGTTGACAAAATAGCTCTTATTAACCGAGTTTGAGGTCCGTACCGTAAGTTATGGACCGAGTTTTTTCCACTGCCTTATGGCCCAAGCGCGTAGCGCCCGGGCCATAAAAAGTGGAAAAAAACGAGGATCCATAACTTACGGTACGAACCGAGCAAACGAGGTTAATAAGATATTTATTATATGGCAAGGCTAGGAGAGGCAATTTTGATTTTCGGTCCGTACCGTAAGTTATGGACCGCAAATTGACCAATCATAGCGCGAGAAATTACCTTGCCATATGATAACATAAGTTATGGACCGTAAATTGACCAATCATAGCGTGTGACGTCTACTGATCTACTCAAGTCAACACTAAGCTAGGAACTAACATGAACTATTTATTTTTGGTTGTTAATGTTGCACCAAAGTCTTTTAATGTCAGGAATGGTCGTGTTTGGAAACAAAATTGCATGATTTATATTCTTTTCTTCGCAAAATCGCGAAATTACTAAAAGGTCGCAAATTAAGTTATACGAGACCTCCAAAATCGCGAAATTAACACAATTTTGTGTAAACAGATACTTAGATCAGTCCTGGTTCTGGCTGCCCCTGCCATCATTCATGACAACAGCAATCAATAACATTTACTCATATTCTTACCTTTTGTTTCAGAAACATCACTATAGAGAATTACCTGAACATGTTAGAACAGCCCTGGGCTCGATTCCCGATGGCTACGTGCAATATTTTACTAGTAGATTTCCCCGATTGCTTATCCACACTTATGATACATTGAGCATATGCAAACATGAGACTGTATTTCAAACATATTATCCTCAGCATAACTCTTGAGTTCGTGTGGCGTAACTTGGATCTTAGTGATCCTTGAGAAATCTTGGGCAGCTCTTGTTGCCATGGTAGTGTGCATCAACAGCGAAACAAGCATGGTTGTCATGACTACCAGTACAGACGAATCATTGTTAAAGAGGCATATCTGGAATTGTCACCATCGTCACTGTGATGTCGATATACCACAGTTGTTACTTGAACCCTGAATCCTGGTTTCCATGGTAATCAGTGCTTTGGGGTGTTGCTTGTCTCTGCTCTTGCCGGCAGCACAAAGCTGGTTGCCAAGCACCAAATAACTTGTTTCCATGGTATCTCTATCGTATTACTATGGCTATGCCAACAAGCCTGGTTACTATGGCAATCACAAGTTTGGTCTTAAATGGAGAGAAGTAATGGAAGTAATGAAGTATTGGATAAAAGTGTCACTTTATCTCCATTCAGAAGCTGTGACCCTGTGTGTTCCACACATTTTTCAACCAATCAGACACAAGCATTTCATCACATGAATGAGTACTCTTCACATATTTTTGAACATCATATTGACCATCTCATTCAGAACAAAACTGAATTTTATGAATCAGAACAATGGCAGTCAATCCTTTTGAGGTTGCTACATCAGCTGGATGTAAAACATTTTTATACAGTCATATATTTATGCATTTTTAGCATATACCGTACATATCATATTTATAGTATAATTTAATGACTGGTTTAAGTGGGGTGAGTCGATCCTCATTGATTCAGCCAATGGCTGTTTGACCATTAAAAGTATCAGAGCAGAACCGAAACTACCGACAGTTTTGTATTAAATAAATTCAACTATGATTGGATAAGGTGTATTTTTGTGCTTTTTAATTGGCTCCTAGAGGAAGCCTTTTGAGTGTCCAACCCAGTTGTTTCAAATCTGCTCTCAGCCAATGATGTAATTATTTCTAAAAAAATTCTCAAATGTTATCCAATGATGAGTCTAAATTGAACTCCTTTATAAAATGCAGAGTAGTACGTCTTAATTTTTATTCCAAAGGAAAAAATACCCTAAATCATAGTCATAACATTTAAGTGTATATATGAATCAAATTTGTAGAATTTCCAACATATTTCACAAACGTTATTAAAAGAAATTCTCTTCTCTGAAATGTTGCAGTCTTTTATTTCGTTTAGCTTGTTTTTGGAGGAAAATTTGGGTTAAAAAATGTTGGGGCAATTTTCAGATTGGTGAACTCAATGGCCAAGAACCATTCTATTTGAAGCTTGCAACTCTCCACCCAAAAGCAACTAGCTTTATTGAGTAGTGGCATAATACCAGTAGCAATGGTAATGAAAAACCACAAGATGGTAAAACGTAGGCACATACATTTGGGTTTGGTACAGTGTACTGGTCTATCCTTACTGCAAGGTACAGTGTACAGGTCTATCCTTACTGCAAGGTACAGCGTACAGGTCTATCCTTACTGCAAGGTACAGTGTACAGGTCTATCCTTACTGCAAGGTACAGTGTACTGGTCTATCCTTACTGCAAGGTACAATGTACAGGTCTATCCTTACTGCAAGGTACAGTGTAGGTCTATCCTTACTGCAAGGTACAGTGTACAGTTCTATAGTTACAGCAAGGTACAGTGTACTGGTCTATCCTTGCTGCAATTATCAAAATTCTGCGATAACTTAGTAGTTGCAATTTGCAATTTGCATGACTTTGTTTGAATTTGGTTTTTCACTGTGAAGTGAAAAATATATAAGATACCGACTGATTAATTTTGATTGACAGCAGCAAAATCCAATTTCACAATAAGCCATTGAAAGTTGGTTTGAGTGTGCAGAATCCTGTGAATTGCAATAAAACAGCCCTGCCCCATGGGCTTATACTAGCAAGGGCTTATTATAGGAAAGGTTTTAACACTTCAAGTTTATGGGACTTATTTTTGTTTGGGCTTAAATTCATTTTTTTCTGGTCTGAGGTTTACTGTAATAAAAAGGGCCCAAGGTAGTGCTTGAGGAATACCACATCTTGATAGCATTTCCATTAAAAGCTCCCCTTTTGAGGAAGGAAATCACTACAACAGTGAAGACTATTTGATGTTTTTATTAGAATTTTAAACTTCCTAATTATGTTTACAAAATGTTAGTGTTTTCATCTAACCTGCAAAAAATAAATTCTGGTCAAAAAAATCTAGAATTATTATCAACTATTGTCTGTTATATCCGACTAATAACACTCTCGAGTTTTAATGATAATAAAATCAATTTCCATTGTTCTTTTGTTGATCATTTCATTCAACCATTACTCATTTTTCAATGCCACTCTCATCAGTCAAGGACGTGGCTAAGTGCAAAATTTTGGTCAGATCTATACATAGCAGACAAAAGCACCAAAATTTGCATAAATGTAGATTAGAGTATTGCAATCAATATTAGGACCAGTGCCTATTTTAATCTCATCAGGATTCCATAAAATTTGGCATTTAATTTTCTGAAAAATTCTGTGATGGGCTCCCTGTGGACTGATTGAGACAAATCTCACAACAGATTGATGGGCAGTAGAGTACTGTCAATCAAATAACCTTAGCTATATCAATGATAAATAAGTCTACTATCTATTAGCTATTAATTTGTTTATACTTTATGTAGCATAACTTAGTTAAGCCTTGCTTTTCAGGCTATGTAATATGATCGCACAATTATTAAATTTTGAGACAGACATACATGTTCCTCTAAATGTATAAGCTCTTTAATTACATTAAGGCGTACTTATACAGGAATTGGATAGCAGTAATTTCTAGACAAATATTGTAGAAATTTCATATATGCAAAAATAGGGACAATTTCATGCATCCTCTAGCCATGTTGGTCCTATGTAGAACCTGCTGAATCTATTTTATAGAAAATTCAGCTCAAATATATTTGAAGTTTACTTGTTTTATGCTTAAAATGATTGATATGTCGACAATGAAGCTGCTAATCAAAAACTAAATAAATTAACTGAATTTTCAATCTCACATGTGACCTATGGCAAGAAAGACTGTTTACTGGCAAGTGACAATTTATTTAAAGTGATTCTGACTTCTTAAACAACTTTTCTGCAAGATCTTCAAGCCTTTCTCTGTACTCAAGCTTTTCATAGTTTCCAACAGGAACACCTTCAAATCCATGCATGGCACCCCACCAAGCACCTGCCATAACTCCTGTGCTATCACTGTCACCTCCATGGAACATACCCCTATGACAAACCTCCTCCCATGAGTTCCCTGCACCAAGAAGAGCATCATAAGCAATCATAGGTGCGTCATGACCACTTGCACCACCCCACCCAGCAAAACTGACTGATCTGTAAAATTCATCTCGTTGATCACAAGAATACATCTTAGGAAATGTGGGATCTTTGTCTCCGTTTTCTAAACCTCTAAGCTTTAAGTAGGAATTCCACTTGTCTGTAAAGTAAGCCCAATTATCTTGATTCTCCTTGCAGTCTCGTCCAATTTTTTTGATATATTCCATAACTTTTGGAATAGTTGCCATAAGACCTGCCCCCCACTCTCTCATAGGCTTGTCTTGGATGGCATAAGATGTGAAAAGGGATGCTGCAAAAGCTCCAAGGAAACCTGGAAGAATTGAAATGGGTAAGGGTTAATGTTTTAAAAATAAGCAGTATTGAAATTTGATGACAGAACATATCTTATTCTGTCATCAATTCTTTGTCAAACGAGCCAATCAGAATTTTGCATTGCTGGTACCATGGGAAACAATGATGCCAAATGTTGAAGATAGTAGTGATGATGATAGTACTGCTGCTCCTAAAGAAGAAGAAGAAGAAGAAGAAGAAGAAGAAGAAGAAGAAGAAGAAGAAGAAGAAGAAGAAGAAGAAGAAGAAGAAGAAGAAGAAGAAGAAGAAGAAGAAGAAGAAGAAGAAGAAGAAGAAGAAGAAGAAGAAGAAGAAGAAGAAGAAGAAGAAGAAGAAGAAGAAGAAGAAGAAGAAGAAGAAGAAGAAGAAGAAGAAGAAGAAGAAGAAGAAGAAGAAGAAGAAGAAGAAGAAGAAGAAGAAGAAGAAGAAGAAGAAGAAGAAGAAGAAGAAGAAGAAGAAGAAGAAGAAGAAGAAGAAGAAGAAGAAGAAGAAGAAGAAGAAGAAGAAGAAGAAGAAGAAGAAGAAGAAGAAGAAGAAGAAGAAGAAGAAGAAGAAGAAGAAGAAGAAGAAGAAGAAGAAGAAGAAGAAGAAGAAGAAGAAGATGATGATGATGAGGATGATGATGATATAAGACTACTATAAAACATATAAAATTTGAACTTTAAATTCAATACTTATCCGATACTTAATCTTATGCTATGGTATACTTTTGTCATTCCTTGTCCCAACTGTATGGCCTCTTTATTGATAAAGCTGCTAAAATTTAGTAAACCATTTGGCTACTGTACTTGAAATTGCAGTATAATTGAATCCCTAGTAGTGGATGTAGTCATGATGCTTGTGATGATAATGATGATGGTTGTAGTGTGGTAGTGAGTTCTGTTATTGGTCATGCCTTGAAGAAGGGAAGATTTGTCCCTACCTGTTGGATGATTGTGAGTCATCCTTGCACTTTCCACACTAACTTCAATCAGATCATCAAGATTCTGAGGTTTATGATATACCAGACCAATGCACATAGCCCTCATTGCTCCTCCACATCCACCCCCTCGGGTATCAAATGGTATGACATACCCATCAGGCCTTAGGGGGTCGAGCTTTGAACAACTTGATTGTGTGGTTCCACCAGGTGCTCTTCCCCACATGTCTCTCTACAACAATAATAAATTGAAAATTACTTCCTATACTTTCTAGACCTACTAGCTAGAGGGAAGCCTTATCGTCATGAACCAAAACATGTACCACACAAAAATACCACCCAAAGTGATAAATGATGGAAATTACTTACGAGAACTGTTAATTCATATTGGTAATGTTCACTCATATGGAGAAATCTTGATCATAAGTCTACAGTAATTGCAGGCAAATAGACCTTTTTAGCTTCGTATGCAAATTGCCCATTTCAGACCACATGACATTCCCTTGAGAAATGTTCTTTTGTTAAAATATTAACACATGAAAGAATCAGCTCCCAAGAGTGGCATCACATGATCTGAAATGGGCACAACAAACAACGAAGCTGAAAAGGTCTATCGTAGCTGTGCTCTATTTTTTCAATTTTTAAATATATTGTTCAATGTAATTTTCATTTTCTTTAAAGTGCAAATAAATTGTTGTTGTTGTTGTATTGTACATAATTTTGACCACCTACCATTTGAGATTGAAAAGAACATTTATAATAGGCAACAAAACTGGCCATTTATCAAAGTGACTTAATTTAATTACCATGCCTTTCTTGTACTCTTGAGCCAATGCAAGAAAGAGTTGCTGTTTCTCAGACCAATCCGAAGCCAGAGCTTCAGCAGTTGCAATATGCAGAACAGTGTCATCACTGATCCTCCAGTTCTTCTTATCCACCTTTATATTCCCCAAGCCACCAAGCTTCTGCAGTTCTTCATGAATTGCAGACCCTTTGTAACAGAACTCCCATTCTCCATTCTTATATCCTAATGCATCCCCAACAGCACTCAACACCATGGAAGCCCTGAATCTATTCAGCATTTTCACCTAATTCAAGAAAAGAGAAGTTATACATGGGTAGTTTTTTACAGCAGCATGCAGTGTCATAAAGCAAGGGAAGCTTTTCCATGTACATGCATGTCTCGTCACATTTCTTGAAAATTAGGAAGTCCCACATGTTTTTTTCATACGTCCCTCGGATCTAAAACTTTCAGTGTGCTTTAATAAACCCATTCCTCAATAGACTTGCGTTTGCTTTTAACTAGCTAAAATACAAATATTCTTACGAATTTTGTACGTTAATAAACTTGTACACCAATGCCAGATCTATTGATCACAAAACACTGCTTTTTGATAGTCAATATGAGTTTCACTATGAATGCGATTTTCCTCAGTGCCTGGACAAATACAATTTTAAACCCCAAGACTTCAATAAAATGCTTGTCGATTGCTTTCAAACCTAACTAAAGCACTAAAACAAGTATTATCATGCTGAATCACCCACCTTATAGATGTCTTCCGCTAATGTGAAAGTGAAAGTAAAGTTCAATTCTTCAATGGATGTCTGTTTGTCATTTCTGACGCGCCTTGACTGGTTCGAATTGGGCTACCTGTGTTACCATAGGGTATTTCAAGATATGAAGTCATTGGAGCGTTCATCAAAATTGCCTCAAAACTTCTTATGAACATTTTGATAAGTTAAATATACAGAGAAGCAGCAATTGCTTTATTTTTAAATTTAAATTTATATATTAACAAGGTTTTTGCTTTTCCCCGGGTTAGACATTATGCAAACGTGTCGGGCTTCCTGTGTATTTGTTAGAGGGGGGTTAATAGTAATGGTGTTCCACCACGTGTAGAAAGGCCTTGCGGCCGTGTCGTTCTTTCCTTTTGATCGCCATCTTGGTCCAAGAACAAGATGCCTCAACCAGTATACAGTAAAACCTACAGTACTCCAAGGCGGCCCTTCGAGAAAGAGCGACTAAACCAAGAATTAAAGATCATTGGAGAGTATGGACTCCGAAACAAGCGTGAAGTATGGCGTGTGAAGCTGTCCTTGGCTAAAATCCGTAAGGCAGCCCGAGAGCTTCTTACTTTGGAGGAGAAAGACCCTCGTCGTCTCTTCGAAGGAAACGCTCTCCTACGTCGTCTTGTCCGTATTGGAGTACTTGATGAGAGCAGAATGAAGCTCGATTACGTTTTGGGTCTTCGTATTGAGGATTTCTTAGAGAGGAGGCTTCAGACACAAGTGTTCAAGCTAGGATTGGCCAAATCTATCCACCATGCCCGCGTCTTGATTAGGCAAAGACACATTCGGTGAGTAACATCTATGAAAAGTTTCCACAAAAATGTTCTTAAATTAGTTGGTACGAATTTTATTGGGTTTGAAAATATCTCTAAATGTTATGGTACAGATTTACACCAAAATTAGGGCTTAAAAAAAATACAAATCTCAGGTATGAAACACATGTTAGCTTATCAGAACTAGCTCTACAAGTAAATACAACCATTTCCTACATGTTTGAATATTCTTTATTTAAAGGTGCTCAGTTTTAAGTGACTTTGAGTATTGTCCCTTTTCAAACTGTTTAAAGAAATTTGAATGTAGGGATTTGAGTACACAAGATAACAGTGTCTCCTCCATAATTGCATAGTATTTCCCTATAAAGTTTCAATACTGTTGTATGAATTTATGCACGCCCTTTTTAAAGTTTCAATAAATAAAGTATAAATAAATTCTATTGTGTGCAACCTTTAGTAGACAAGATTGAACCCTCCCCCCCCCCTTGCAAAATGGCTGAAGTGTTCTGCCGCAGATTTCATCAATAGATAGTTTTATTAAAGACCACATGCAAGCACTGTTGTATTCAGGCTTGGTGTCATCATCAGCACATGCAAAAGTAACAAATGATGTCCTGATGAGGACACTAGCCTCGAAGGTGATGGTTTGGTCTTTAGTCACTATTCATCTTTGCTAAACCTGACTCTGATCAGATAAAATGTGCACTGACATTCTCAACTGAATGTGGATGGGCCAGCAGCTAGTCATGATTGTGCCAACTAATCATACACCTGGAACTCAAAGATCGATTGAATTCAATATATCCTGTATGCTCTACTATGACCTCGCTCCTTGTGCCCTTCATCAAGTATTAATTTTACTTGTATACTAGCCTTGTTCTTTTCACTGTGATGAAACTCAACCTCTTCCTTAGAGAGTATTCCAGTTGTCTGGTATATGCACAAACTGGCCAATCACAGTGCACTTCACTAGCCAAGCAGCCCTAGTTCCCAGTCTCTTCCCAATACGAAAACATGTTTCCACAAAGAATTTAGAATGAAAAAGTTGAAGTATGTGATGTATAAAAAAAAAGCAAATATTCACCATGATTTCGCCATTTACAATCCATCTCCTAAAATTCCACACTATATAATGTGACTTTTAAAACTGGTGGGCCTGCTGTTTGAATATTCCCCTTCACAGTTCCCTGCGTCATCTTGAAAGGTAGCTGTGCCTTTGCATCAAAGCGAGACAAATGGTGAGCTTGCAATGAAAGAGACCTTTTTTAACACCTAGGACAATAATTTACATGTCTCTATCATTGCAAGCTCACTGTTCGTCTCAGTTCAATGCAAAGGCCCAGCTAACTGTGAAAGGGACTATTACAACAACAATCCTTTTTTGCGCTTGGTCATACTAGTATAGAAATCATTAATAAATCCCTATTGTTTTATTAGTGTCCGCAAGCAGCTTGTCAATGTCCCATCCTTCATTGTGCGCCTGGATTCACAGAAGCACATAGACTTCTCTCTCAACTCTCCATATGGAGGTGGACGACCTGGTCGTGTGAAGAGAAAGAATGCCAAGAAGCACAAGTCAGGTGGATCTGGTGGTGAGGAGGAGGAAGATGAAGATTAGGTAAGACAAACTCTTCCCCCCCCCCCCCCCCATGACCTTTCAGTCCTACGGTAGTTTATATGAATTGACATTATCCACTTTAATCCAGAGTCTATGCATGATTTACTCTTCAGGCTAGAGCTTATCAAGCTTTAAACAAATTTATTCTGGAATATTGACTCATTTTCAGGGCTTGAAATAACAGCTGGTAATGATGGCTGGCTAAATTAGCTTAAGCTTGGTCATACCCCATTTCTGGTTCAATATTACTGGTCAAAATATCCAGCAAGGCAAAAATTTGACCTGACAAGTACTACTAATTCTCCCCAGACATTTCCATCGACCAGCTGTTATTTCAAGCCCTGATTTTTACTGGTTTTCCTGCCCAAAACTGACATTCGTTTTATTTTTCTGTTTCATGTTGTTGTTGGTAACCCATCAGACCTGAATGAAAGACTGTTTCTATCAAAAGAGCAGTGTTTTAAATGTGCAATTTGAAAATCTTTGCCAAATAAAAGTGAAATTATTGAAATGGTGTAAGTCTATTGTTTTGTTTGTAAACTTGCCATGTTTTTATGATATTAAAGCTTGGAACACTGCAGTGAGCATAGACTAGTCTGCTGCAGCAATACATACTGGGACTGTTAACTCAATCAAAAAAAACACCAAACATAGACTTTATGGTTCGTTCTTTTTTTTTTTGATGTTATTTGATTCAGTTAACAGTTCTAGAATGCATTGTTGTGGCAAAAAAGTGATATAGTCTATGTAGCAACAGGGTTCAAAATTCCCACAAGATAATTGGCTAAATGCAAGTTGAGAATTACAAATATCGAGTAAAAGGAAATGGAACTCACATTTTCTAGCTTGTTCTTTTTTTAAGAAAATAATGATATGCGAAGAAAAATAAAGTCTTTGCATTTGCATTCAATCCATTTGTCTTGTAGCTGCTCAATACACAAGATAAGTTTATATTGTCATTAAAAAATCGAAATTCCATCCCTGAGAAGAGACATTACGTGGGAGCTTGTAGAAAAGACTCTTTCCCAAGCACCATTCTGCTTTAAAGTTACACACATGCTAGGTCAGATTGTCTTCTTACCTATAATAATACGACCGCTCTAATATAACCTGTTTTCATAACATCAACTAAAAAAATGGCCAACCCACAATGGAGGGGGGACCTTTCCGTAGTCTTCCCACAATCCCTTATGATTCCAGCGTGAGCTCGAGGTTAGGGTAAAATTTGCATATTTTTTATACATTTTTATGCAAATTTTACCCTGACCTCGAGCTGGGATCATAAGGGATTGTGGGAAGACTACGGAAAGGAGCATTATGAAAATGGTTCTAAAGAATACAAAATGAAGAATTCACTATTTTAGCACTATTTTTTACTATTTAGTTTTGATACTTGGATTTAATGTCTGTACTCTCATCATCATCATCACTCATTGTGCCATGAGGTGCATAAAGGCTCAGATACACGATATACATTAAGATTACAGTACTATTTCAGCAGCCAAATCAGAGAAAATCTCGATTTTTTCATTTAATTTATGAGGATAATACAAATAACAAACAAAATAAACAGAAGATCAAATATTTATATTTTAGTGTGAGACCAGACAGAGTGATCCCCTGGTCCTCCAGGTTGGGGGTTTGGCATATGGCTAACAACCCTACCTTGTAAAAAATGGTACAGAAACTGTCTGTACTTTAGCTTCTAGTTATTTACGACTGCCTTTCATTCCATAAAAATTTAAAAATCATGCTATTACAAACTCCAGATAAAGTAGAAGACATATTATTCAAAGCTCTGATTTTAATTTATTTATCATTGCAAAATGTATTTCAACTTATTGATAATTTTTTCGACATCATTACTATCTACTTGGTGATGGAATACAATTCTTATTCTTCTAGCACTAATGGCAAGAAGTTTTACAATGACTTTATTTGGTTCATTCTCTGAACATGTTCCCATTCCTTGTACAATGTCATTAGCAGTAAGGCTATTGTGAGTGACATTGAAGTACACCATGTTTGATTGTATTTCTGTAGGGTCTACCTTGATGCCTTTCAATTGCATTAGCCCTGAAAAAAGAAAATATGTAGTAAATGTTCATTATAGTGGTAGATCTAGGGTGATTTCAAGGGATGTAGCTTAGCCCATAGCTTACCAGTTTCATACCTTACCTTTAACAAGGTTTTTAGCGTTGTTATGATCCTCCACCAACTTGGGTACAATATTATCAAGTGCATAGATACCAGCTGCAGCTATTATACCTGCTTGCCTCATACCTCCCCCTAGGGCTTTCCTGTGTCTATGGCATCTGTCAAACAAGACATGCATTCTATAGATAACTTCATCTTGACACCACTAAAACCAATGGTACATATGATAGGCACAGAAGACTTAAGCTAGCATATGTGATTGTACAATTACAAGAAAAACCCTTGGAATCCTTCAAGTATTCTTGACCACAGGGTTTCTTTTAGACTTGCCACAAGTCAACCTCTCTTGTCTCTTGAGGAGATTCTTTTATTTCAGCAAAGCGAGAATGTTAGGAGGCACAGCACTCTGGCGAGCGACAAAGTCACAAGAGGTCGACTTGTCTCACTTGCAGGAAATTCATTTGAGTTTCAAGCAATTTCCGAATTTGATACCAGGAGTATTGGTTTTCAGCAGGCTAAGCCAAATGATTGCGGTCTTCGTTGATTTGTTTCTCGATGCACAATATCTGGTGGTGGCCATTCAGCTCTAATAATAACTGACAATGCTACAAACCTATGAAAACTATAGAAAAAATAATCATTTCTGCAGAGTCCAAAAAAAAAATGCCTCGTCTTCATCAAAGACACCAAAGGAACTTTGCAACAATAGCATTGATGATTTTTCTGACCAAACCACATGCATGTTTTTATCATGATGTTGAACGTAAGCCTTTTTCAGGCCCCTATGGGTGCAGATAGAAATCCATCTCTGCCCACTAGATAATAACATGATAACATAATAATAATAACATGATTCATTCTCTAAAAGTTTATTGAACCAACCTTGCTATGAACTCTTTGGAGCCAACAATTACTGATCCAACAGGAGCACCAAGGGCCTGAATACCAAGCATAGAGCAATCAATTGCAATGACAGCTTGTAATATAAGAGTTGATGAAACATGGGATGAAACCCAGAGGTGGTAAAGTTGATCCAAATTCAGGTTACTATAGCAACACAACCTGGAAGAAGGTTTGTTTCTGTGTTCATTAATTTATTTGGGAGAATAGGAAGTCAGCAAAGTTTGTCAAGAAATCATTCCTGTTACTCTACTAAAGCTTGCACAGGGTAAAACAAATATCAATGAATCACCTTAGAAAGGCAGAATGTGACTGAGTCCATATGCTTGGTAACTTCTGATGCTGGGACACCAAGAGCTGCTACAGCATTAAAAAGCCTTGCACCATCCATGTGAAGTGACAAGTTATTGGCAGAAGCAATCTCTTTAACCTGGATTCAATACATACTTCAAGATTATTATAGTTGAATTGGCAGCCTGGATGCATTTAAACTTTTTTAAAAGCATCATTGATGGGGTAAGGGATGAATAATTTGAGGGGATGACTGGGTGGAGTTTCAGCTGTCAATCATTACCTTGTCTAAATATGGAAGAGAAAGAACCGAACCTCCTGAGTAATTGTGAGTCTGCTCCAGGCAGATCAATTTTGTGTGAGTGGAGTGATCATCCTGTCCATCATATATCTTGGCTTTCATGTCTTCAAGGTCCAATTCTCCATTGGGATGGGTGTAAACTTGCCTGGAATGCACTCCTGCAATCTAAAATAAATCGAAAATCATATACATGTACTGTATGTTTTAAAAGGTTATTGAATGAAAAATAGGGGTAATATGAGGAGCTACACCTGCTCATCAAGTCTCAACCAGGAACTCCCACTTTTAGTCTAAGGCTTATGCATACTAGTATTACCTGAGAACAAGAACCCTGCTCCCAAATACATATGTGAGACTTGTCTCCAACTAAGATTTCATCACCACGATGAGGACAATGTGCCATGACTGTAAAGAAAAAATAATTCCTGCTAATTAAAATAGCGCCATTACTCTAGACTTCTGATTAAGATGTTGTGTCGTTCATTTCCTTGGGTGAAAAGCAGGACATGAGGCTGTGTTATCTATAGATTCGTATGTGTGGCCTTGTTTAAATATATATAAGGAAGAGAAATTAATCAAAGATAAAATGGCAGGCTAATTAAGCAAACCACAAGTAAAAATATTTGATATACAGATGAATTTTGTTAGCTTTCAGACTCTTAAGACAGTAGTGATGGAAAGTGGCAAGTGTGCCTGCTGAGGCATGGGGTTATGTACTGTTATTTAAAAGATGGGCCTCTCAAAATATAATACAGCTGCAATACATCTATAATAATACATGTTGCAAGCTAATGTACATGCCACTGGCATACAGAAAGAACACGTTGTAATCCTCTAGTTTTAATTTGGTAACAGGTATTATAATTGGTTATATTTAAGTTCTATGCATACTCGAAATAAGATTTCCCATGGATCCTGAGGGAACAAACAAACCAGCCTCTTTTCCAAGCAGCTTTGCAGATTTTTCCTGAAGACCTACATTAAAACAAAACATGAAATTAATCCCTGAACTTTATACATTATTCGATATAAACAATCACTGTTTGTTTTGCCAGCTTACTATTGATTGTAGGGTCTTCACCAAATACATCATCACCGACCTCAGCATTAGCCATAACTTGCCTCATCTCTGGAGTGGGTTTGGTAACAGTATCGCTCCTCACATCAATAACATGAATGCCTTTTTCCTGTTCCATAGTATCTTTGATGCCACTACTATATATTGAAAAAGCTTTAGTGATCACACAATTAGATGACCGACAAATTTGAACGATGCTTAGCGGTGCAAATATTCTCTTGAAAGTGCTCTGTAAAATTCCGACCGCCATTAAGTCATTTCAAAGCAGGCGTTCCGCGTGATGACCCAAGGTGATCGAGTATCAACAGTGATCTGGGTACCAGTGTTTATAAAGCACAGGGAATTCGAAATTTCCCTTGATACGTCAAATATCTGGCAAGATTTATTGAGAGAAATCAGATGCAGATATGAGTTTATCAGCGATCTCTTTCGAAAATCAAAGCCAATGAGGGAACAATGTGTGCTTAAATACAAGCCAATGTATACTTAGTTATTGTAGACTTCGATGAACGACTCGAAGTCTGTAGAAAATAGGATGCCTGACCGTTTCCTTTCGGTGAGTCTTCACAACAAGCTGCTCAAGAGTACTTGAAAGGGTCGGTCTTAAAACTGATATATTGCCAAATCATGGACCAGCACTAGCTAATCGTGGTCTTTACGTCTCATCATGGAAGACTGGAAGCTTATGCTTTTTATTCACTTCTGTATAAGATGTGGTCACGTGGGGTACTTGAACTTGACAGACCAACAGTTGATTCGTCTTTATGAAGAGTGTTTGGTCATGGCGGAATACATGGAAGACTGCTCTACTCAGATGACGATAAACCTCTGTCTTGGTATATCGTGTCGAAAAACTGAAAACTTCACAAAAGCTATTACATATTTTGAAAGGGTCCTGGTAAAGACAATCCTCATATATGAAAAGGCCTACGCTTATGGAGAGTTAGGATTAGTTTATAATTCATTAGGAAACTCAAAGCAAGGCCTTATATATGTGGAAAAATGTCTAGCAATTGCCAAAGAAACTGCAGGTATGAGGATATTGGAGATAATAGCATATAATTTTCTAGGAATAATTTACCATTCGAAGGGTGAATACCAAACAGCCATCAACTACTATGAAAAGGGACTTGCCATTAGCCAAGAACTGAACGACAAGGAGAAGGAAGGATATGCATATTATCGCATAGGAAATACTTATTTCTTGCAAGGTAAGGAGGAAGAGGCCAAAACATGGTATAAGAAGTGCCTTTTAGTGATTTCACTAAAGAACACTAATAAAGAAATAGAAGCAAGTGTTTATGAGCGCTTAAGTATGATTTACCAGTCGTCTGGAAAGCACGACAAGACTATTAGATATTCTGAGAAGCTACTTCACTTGGTCAAAGATAATAATGACGGGGAGAGAGAAGCATGGGTCTACGGGAATCTAGGAAACGCCTACATTTCTTTACACAAAGTTGACGAAGCAGTCGAGTACTACACAAAGCAACTGGTCCTCGCGGAGAAGATGGATTGCAAGAAGCAAATCAAAAGTGCGCATGTGAATCTTGGAATTGTTTATTTCGCTATGGCAAAACCTTTCGAGGCCATCAAACATTTTGAGAAAGTTCTGACCATTTCCACTAATACAGGCGATAACAAAGTGCAAGCAGTTGCTTATTACCATTTGGGAACATGCAGTCATTCAGTGAGTGATTACTACAAAGCCATGGAATACTATAAAAAAAGTTTGAACATTGCTTTGGAAACAAACAGTAAAGACGATGAGATGAAAGTGTACATGGGAATGGGAGACACTTACCACTCTCTTGGAAAATACGATGAAGCTATTGGCTATCTAGAAAAGGCCCTCAACATTGCCGAAGAACTTAATGACAAAATAAATACAGGGTTGATTCATAAAAAATTGGGATTGGTTTTTGATTCGTTAGGCCAATACGACAAGGCGCTTGAATACAGTCTTAAGGAATTAAGCATTGCCAAAGAGACAGGAAACAAAGAGGAAGAATTGGTTTCCCATGAGGCTTTGGGAGGGATTTACACTAATTTGAGCAAATTCCATGAAAGTCTTCAATGCTCTGAAAAGGCCTTAGATCTTCAGAAAGAGACAGGGTTAATACAACATCTGTCAACAATTTATCGTAACATAGGTTCCGCCTATTTCGGCGTAGGTAAATTTGATGATGCATTAAAGTATTTTCAAATGGAATTAAGCACCTGTCAAGAGATAGGGGACAGAGAAGATGAAGTAATTGCATACATAAACCTGAGCATAGCTTATAAAAGGCAAGGAAAATACCAAGAAGTCATTGATTGTTCCAAAAAATCCTTGACGATAGCACAAGAGATAGGTGATAAAAAAGGAGTAGCAGAGTCTTACAGCAATTTAGGCCATGCTTACTTGATGCAAGATAAGAACAACGAAGCACTAAAATGTTTCGAAAGATCACTAGAATTTGCCAAAGAGATAGGCAGCAAGAAAATTGAACTTCATGCATACGCTGGCCTTGGGAAATCATATCAGAAATCTAAGAAATACCAGCCGGCTTTTCATTATTATGAGAAAGCGCTTAGACTTGCTATATCGCAAGAAGACAAGCAGATCGAAAAATTAATTTGCTATAATCTTGGCTGTTTGTATTACCTAACAGCTGATATCTTCAAAGAAATGCATCTTGTCAATGAAAGGTGTATGGAACAATGCAAGAAGTATTTCGAACAGTCTCTCCAGTGCTGCGAGTGGATGTTTGATCACTTGCATGATCGCAACGACTTTAAGATAACAATAATGGACACTTTCATGTTAACTTACACATTTCTAACAGGTGTATTAATTGAAACAGAAGAGATCAACGAAGCTCTTATTGTGTCTGATCGAGGCAGAGCTCGAGCTTTAAGTGATCTGTTGGAATCGAAATATAGTGAATTTCCACAATATGGCAAAAATGTCATCCTAACGTACGCCGAAGTTGACGCCATTTTGCATACTTGCAAAAGTGAGTTTTGTGTTCTGTATTTTTCTCTACAACTCCATGCACTAGCTATTTGGGTTTTGGCTCATCAAAAGCCCTTATTTTTCCTTGAAGTGAAAGCACAAGGATTTCAACATAGACATCTACCAACATCACAAGGTAATAAGGCCGGGAGCGACATTATTTCTAAAGTTGTGTTTGCAGCATACGATGCCATGAATGTCAGAGACACCCTGGGTTGCGAGGACAGATCACTAGATCACTTGCCTGAAAATGTGCAGCTGATAAAAGGTGATGACTGTTTTGTCAGATTTGAACGCCAAGAAGAGGGGGAAAGCAGGGCACCTGACCAAAACAAGCAGAGGTTCCAGGAAGTAGCACCAAATGAAGAGAAAAATGTTGAAGGAAATCAAAATCCACTTGAAATGCTATACACTGGTTTGATAGCTCCTGTGATGCAGAACCTTACACACGAAGAAGTGGTTATAGTTCCCGATGGACCTCTGTACATGGTTCCTTTCGCAGCATTACGAGATCCACAAACGGGTCTTTTCCTGTCCGAAATGAAGCGTATTCGCCTGGCTCCTTCATTGACGACGTTGAAATCTTTACAAGACTGATGTCCAGCAGATTACCACAGCAAAACGGGCGCCCTTGTAGTTGGAGATCCAGACTCGGGAACTGTATTGTTTCAAGGAGAAGAAACAACTTTCTGGCCTCTACCAAAAGCAAGGCACGAGGCTAAGATCATCGGTAAGATTCTAGATGTTGCGCCATTAGTAGGAGCACAAGCAACTAAAGATTTTATTATGCAAAGATTACACGAAGGAGTTGCTGTCATCCACATTGCAGCTCACGGAAGCACAAAAGGGGAAATTGTACTTGCACCGCGTACCTTAACTGGAGGAAGAAAGATCCCAGAAGAAAAAGGACTACTTGTTGACCATGCAAGAAGTGCAGAAAACTGGTATCAAAGCACAGCTGGTTGTCCTGAGCTGTTGTCATAGTGGTCGTGGTGAAATCAGAGCAGAAGGGATTGTAGGGATCAGTCGAGGGTTTCTTGCTGCAGGGGCTCGTGCTGTAGTGGCTTCATTGTGGGCCATTGACGACGAAGCCACTCTAAACTTCATGGTGAGCTTTTACACCCAGTTACAGATGGGTGAAAGTGCTAGTAAAAGTCTGCAGGAGGCCATGAATGATTTGAGAGGAGACTACGAAGAACCAAGGCACTGGGCACCTTTCTTTCTCATTGGCGATGATGTCACAATCAACTTGTAGAAAGTAGATGTGCACGAAATGGTAGAGAAGCAAGATCATGGGACCAAAGTATGTAACTAATTGTTAAAGATTTTCGTTTGCATGTTGTACCACCGCCCGGCAGATATTTTGTAGTGAAAATACGAAGATATCATTTCTTCCTTGTCCTTAGAATTATCTTACATGTTAAGTTATTCTTTGGACATTTATTTAGCACTGTATACGCCTATTTCAATTCAGTAACGTTCATAACGGGAGATCTGGAATGGTTGATCTGAGACCAATAGGAATTGGTAGTTGTCAAAATATTTTTTTGGGAAGTAATGCGAAAAGTGACACAAATTAGCTAGCAATTCAATACCATTCGAGCATGATTGCAACTCTGCATTTGCAATATTTATGAGGTGAACATTCAGCCTTACAAAATTCCTTTGAGTCTCAGATCGACCATTTCAGATTTCCCGTTATTTATAACTTATTTCGATTTTGAGCCGCCAATACGGGTTTATATTGGCGGCTAGTCGCAACTACGGCCAATACGGAATATATTTTCTTTCAACGCCGTCCATAATATAACCCGTATTGGCGGCTCAAAATCGCAATAAGTTTTGTATCGCGATTTTCCTATCGCGCGGTAATTCTGAGCCGACAATACGGGTGTATATTGGTGGCTCTCTCCCGATCAAACTTATAGGAGAATCGCGATACCAACGTTAATTGAAATAGGTGAATAATTTAGTTAACTCGAACTTATAGACAGTGCCTATTGATTGCATAACATAAATATGGATACATTAATGAATAATATACATTAATTAAAGTTTGAATCCTCTATGGTGCCTTGATAAATTAATTCCTATATTTTTAGCTATTTTGTTGTGAATACACACGATATGTTCCCAGTTTAAGTTCAGTTTTATCTATATGCAAGGACGGATCCAGAGGGTCATACCTAAGGTTCCATTGTTTGTTTTATCCTAAAATCTAGTTTTGCCACAGGTTTGAAGTAAATTTTGTATGTAATATACATTTGGACCCCCCTCTCAACGACTAGACCCCCTTTTCAACAAATTCCTGGATCCACCTTGATATTTACTCAAAGTTACTTGATATACAACTCCTTTTGCTCAAAGTGGTTAATATTTATAGATGTATTTTTCTTCTTGGAAAGAAATATGATCGTATAGTGAGTTTGTTTTGATTATTAACTGATAATTTGTTAGCAGCATCATAATGCATGGTCATTGAAACGGATCTATACTGATGAAACCAGTTTAGCGGCCTTGCTTGACTGCAGAGACCAGATGCCATGGCAGCATTGACCAAAATTGCTTTGAACTGATGTTAAACAATAGGCATTTATACTTAACCCGTTTAGCTTACTAAGAGGCGTAATGTTTTCCAATTTCAGACCACGTGTCATTCCTCAAAGTATCATTTCATTTTTAACGGGTGCCCACGTGAAGACACAAATAATTACTGATATGGATACGACTCAAACAAAGAATCTTATTCTCAAGGGAATAACATGTGGTCTGAAAAGGGAAAACATTATTTTGCATTAAAGTGTATAAAAACTAAACACACGAAACACTACTAGATAGAGCTAAATAGCAGTATTAAAACATTGTTTAATAATTGTTACTCTTTGTAATAACATTTTTTGGTTCTTAACATCACTGAGAAAAACTGTTGCCAGCAATAGAGTTTGATTGATAACTCCATGAACCCACCCCTCGACCTTTCCCAACGGAATGACTAACAACCCTACCTTGTAAAAAATGGTACAGAAACTGTCTGTACTCTAGCTTCAAGTTATTCATGACTGCCTTTCATTCCATAAAAATCATGCTATTACAAACTCCAGATGAAGTAGAAGAAATATTATTCAAAGCTCTGATTTTAATTTATTTATCATTGCAAAATGTATTTCAACTTATTGATAATTTTTTCAACATCATTACTATCTACTTGGTGATGGAATACAATTCTTATTCTTCTAGCACTAATGGCAAGAAGTTTTACAATGACTTTGTTTGATTCATTCTCTGAACATGTTCCCATTCCTTGTACAATGTCATTAGCAGTAAGACTACTGTGAGTGACATTGAAGTACACCATGTTTGATTGTATTTCTGTAGGGTCTACCTCAATACCTTTCAATTGGATTAGCCCTGAAAGAGAAATGATTAGTAATTGTACATTTGTAGCAGTGGTAGATCCAGGGTGATTTCAAGGGATGTAGCAGTTATCCCAAAAGCCACTAAATAGCTTACCTATACCATACCAGTTCTATACAAAGAGTTCACACTGCTCCTGGAATTCCTGGAAAACTCCTGGAATTTGGAAAATTTCTTCCAGGGCCCTGATAATCTCCTGGAAATTTAAATTTTCCCACTAACTCCTGGAAAATGTCTTGAATTTTCTATGAATATCATTTTAAATAGTCGGGAATCTAAGGAATCGTTGACTTGTTTTGGGAAGAAAAGCAGCAAATTGTAGGTAGTAAATTAATGCAAAGTTAAGGGTCCTGGATTTTTTGTATGTATACCCTGGTAAACAACTGGAATTTTTTAATTTCTTAGTAGTACGAACCATGTATACCTTACCTTTAACAAGGTTTTTAGCATTGTTATGATCCTCCACCAACTTGGGTACAATATTATCAAGTGCATAGATACCAGCTGCTGCTATTATACCTGCTTGCCTCATACCTCCCCCTAGGGCTTTCCTGTGTCTATGGCATCTGTCAAACAAGACAAGCATTCTATAGGTAACATCATCTTGACACCACTAAAACCAATGATACGACAACGATAAAGCCTTTTCCCCCTGGGAAAATGAATTCTTTCTCACGTTAATCAGATTAGACCAGATTCAAAAATTGATTATTGTTCCTGCCTCCTTTCATGGCTGCCATCACATGATGGTGCAAAGCCTCTACAAGACCATATCATAATGACATGATTCATTCTCTAAAAGTTTATTGAACCAACCTTGCTATAAGCTCTTTGGAGCCAACAATTACTGATCCAACAGGAGCCCCAAGGGCCTGAATACCAAGCATAGAGCAATCAATATTTATTGCAATGATAGCTTGTAATATCAGAGTTGATGAAACCCAGAGATGGTAAAGTTGACCCAAATTCAGGTTACTATAGCAACACAAGTAACCTGGAAGAAGGTTTGTTTCTGTGTTCATTCATTTATTTGGGAGAGTAGTAAGTCAGCAAAGTTTGTCAAGAAATCATTCCTGTTACTCTATTACAGCTTACACAGGGTAAAACAAATATCAATGAATCACCTTAGAAAGGCAGAATGTGACTGAGTCCATATGCTTGGTAACTTCTGATGCTGGGACACCAAGAGCTGCTACAGCATTAAAAAGCCTTGCACCATCCATGTGAAGTGACAAGTTATTGGCAGTAGCAATCTCTTTAACCTGGATTTAATACATACTTCAAGATTATTATAGTTGAATTGGCAGCCTGGATGCATTCAAACTTTTTTAAAAGCATCATTGATGGGGTTAGGGATGAATAATTTTGGAGGGGATGACTGTGTGGAGTTTCAGCTGTCAATCATTACCTTGTCTAAATATGGAAGAGAAAGAACTGAACCTCCTGAGTAATTGTGAGTCTGCTCCAGGCAGATCAATTTTGTGTTAGTAGAGTGATCATCCTGTCCATCATATATCTTGGCTTTCATGTCTTCAAGGTCCAATTCTCCATTGGGGTGGGTGTAAACTTGCCTGGAGTGCACTCCTGCAATCTAAAATAAATCAAAAATCATATACATGTATGTACTGTATGTTTTAAAAGGTTATTGAATGAAAAATAGGGGTAATATGAGAAGTGAACCTTGCCTTCTGCTCCACAAGGAGCTAAGAGAAAGAAGGGAGAAGGTAAATCCTTTCTAGTTTTTTTTATGTTTCACTGAATCATAAAAATAAAAATAATGTAGTAACCTATTATATCATCAATCTATAGTTCCTTTAGTTGGAATCCAACTCCTATCAATTATGGAAGCTGACTGTGAACACTTTTATCCTCTTTCTTGATCAATGCTCTGTCCTAAGAGTATTCACAGCTGAAGCTACACAGATTAGAGAGAAGTCGAAACAGAAGTGGCTCGAGATCCACGAAGGCCATGCACTAACCAACTGAGCTACGCCTGCTCATCAAGTCTCAACCAGGATTTCCCACTTTTATTCTAAGACTTATGCATGCTAGTATTACCTGAGAACAAGAACCCTGCTCACAAATACATATGTGAGACTTGTCTCCAACTAAGATTTCATCACCACGATGAGGACAATGTGCCATGACTGCATGTAAAGAAAAAATAATTCCTGCTAATTAAAATAGTGCCATTACTCTAGACTTCTGATTAAGATGTTGTGTCCTTCATTTCCTTGGCTGAAAAGCAGGACATGAGGCTGTGTTATCTATAGATTAGTATGTGTAGCCTATGGAGAGGATTTTTTTAAATACATACAAGGAAGAGAAATGAATCAAAGATAAAATGGCAGGCTAATTAAGCAATCACAAACCACAAGTAAAAATATTTGATATGCAGATGAATTTTGTTAGCTTTCAGACTCTTAAGACACTAGTGATGAAAAGTGGCAAGTGTGCCTGCTGAGGCATGGGGTTACGTACTGTTATTAAAATAATGGGCCTCTTAAAATATAATACAGCTGATTGCAGGGCAATCATGTTGCAAGCTAATGTACATGCCACTGGCATACAGAAAGAACACGTTGTAATCCTCTTGTTTTAATTTGGTAACATATATAAATGGTTATATTTAAGTTCTATGCATACTCGAAATAAGATTTCCCATGGATCCTGAGGGAACAAACAAACCAGCCTCTTTTCCAAGCAGCTTTGCAGATTTTTCCTGAAGACCTACATTAAAACAAAACATGAAATTAATCCCTGAACTTTAGACATTATTAGATATAAACAGTCACTGTTTGTTTTTCCAACTTACTATTGATTGTAGGGTCTTCACCAAATACATCATCACCGACCTCAGCATTAGCCATAACTTGCCTCATCTCTGGAGTGGGTTTGGTAACAGTATCGCTCCTCACATCAATAACATGAATGCCTTTTTCCTGTTCCATAGTATATTTGATGCCACTACTATATATTGAAAAAGATTTAGTGATCGTACAATTAGATGACCGACAAATTTGAACGATGCTTAGCGGTGCAAATATTCTCTTGAAAGTGCTCCGTAAAATTCCGACCGCCATTAAGTCATTTCAAAGCAGGCGTTCCGCGTGATGACCCTAGGTGATTGAGTATCGTTAGTGACCTGGGTACCGGTGACAAAACTGAACCTGGAAGCACAAGAAAATTCCCTTGACACGTCAAATATTTGACTAGATTTATTGGGAGAGATCTTATATAAGGTTATCAGCAATCTTTTTCGAAAATCTTATAATATTATAATATTGTATAGACTTGAACGTCCCGAAGTCTCTAGATTGCAGGTACCAGGTGATCTCGAAAAAGACGCGCAATGCTGATGTCAGTTATCGCTAATCAACACCGCAATTACAGGACTAAAGTACAGCAGTAGCGCAGCTCAACGGGGTCGAACTAAAAGCATGTGAAGGCGGCGCTATCGGCAGCCACTAAAATTACAAAGTGATATAAACAAACAAGGGTTTATAGAATATATAATGTTATACATTTCCGGTGCTTTCTTGGCTTGTTCGGGAAGTTAAAGTATGACCAAGTAAACATCAACCGCTACACTGAAGACTTTTATTTCCAATACAAACGGCGAGGTAACTACGATAGGTAATCAATAACATCTAATTTATACTTTGACCCTCCTAAAACAACTAGTGCTCTTCTACTTCTCCTATTTAGCAATCCTTGCTAAACTGAACAACTTACTTTAAACTTAATCCTATACCTGATTACTGTAGAAGTAAATCATTTGCAAAACAACAAAACTGCAATGAAGAGCGGTTGAATGAAGCAAACCGGCAAATCTACAGCTTTTTACGTTCCCTTACTGCATAATTCTTGCGAATATACAAGTATGACTGAATATTATGTTGAGCAAATATGATATAAGATGTTTACGTACCAATCTCGGTGGAATACGGAAGAAATTAACTGAACTAAATGTTGCTTGAACTTCAAGGCCGTTTTCTTCTTTACAAACTAAGGTGACCTGCCTACTTTTTAACGCTCGATTTGAGCCGACGATGTGCGCGCGCATAAAAACCGCTGGATAAAATACAACATTTTATTGAGGAATCATACGGGTTTTGAACTTAAACAGGGCAAAACCCTAAAATTTTGCACGGGACTCTATACTTTTTATAAGCTTAATTGAAAGAACTTCTAAAAATCTACGTTATATCATTTTTTTTTTTTTAAGTTAATTTTTTCTAACGTACGAAATAATAGATTTTCGTAGGAATTTTTGAGAGACTGAAAGGACAAAATATGATAAATCAAGGCATTTCTTTGTCCTTTATTCAAAAATATCCATGTGGTATTGTAGTATGATTCACTACCCGGCATTATAACATAGTTCAGATATAACGCGCGCTCTGATTGGCTGATAGCCGTGTTTACATAGCCTCATGTAAACACGGCAAGTTTCAATATTTTATAAAACATATAGAAAACGTTTTGCCGTGTTTACATAGCCTGACTCGGGAAAGTTTGGCAGAAGTCTTTAGCTCTGTGTAAACCTCGCCTGCGGCTCGGTTTTACACAACAGCTCTCGACTTCTCCAAAATTTCCCTCGTGTTTATATCAGGCTATGTAAACACGGCAAACGTTTTCTATTTGTTAATTTGTGCATGAGAACTATTACCTAATGAGTTATAATGTTTTTTCTGATCACATCCGGTGATTGCGCAAATTTTGCCTTCAAAAATTCGCGCGTAAGCATCCATTTAATACTGATTATCTCGAAAAAGAGCTCGGGATACCCCATTTTTCTTTTCATGTTCGGGATCAGTATTAAATTTGACTTTGTAGTTGTTTTTGTTTTTGACTTTGTAGAAATTGTAGTTTTAAAAAAAGTTTAAATTTTTTTCCAATAACGGTGAAAGTCTTCACCATCACGATTCGTATTTAAAAAACGTGAGTGTGCGTGCTACTAAACAACGAGTTTGCACGCGCTACTAAAACTAACGATAATATACACTAACCCGCCACAAAATTAATAAATAATTCACCGGCTTAATTTTGCTTCAAATAGCGCCATGCATTTCAAAAGTTTCGTCTTTCTTATTTGAATTCATCTCACAAAAGACTAGACTAGGAGAATGAAAATTATGGTACCTTTTAGGGGTCATTTCCAAAATTTCTGATGAGCATCCATATGGGAGAATATTTATGGGAGTCCCTCCGGGGTTTTTCCATAAAAATCTTGTAAAATTTCGAAGTAGTTCAATCGTCTTGATGGGCCGCGTGACTAAATAATTAATTAAAAAACGGGCGCTGGATTGGTCGAATCTTCATGAGCTGTCAAATCCAGGCCATCTGGTTAGTACGTCTAGCAGGTGTTTCTGACAATCTGCAAGCTCTTCAAGACTGCTTGGAAGAATATTTATTGCCCAACGAAACAGCACTACCTAGTCGTGGTCTTTATGTTTAATCATGAGAGACTTGAAGATTCATATGCTTTTTATTCGCTTCTCTATAAGATGAGCACTAAAGGGGTCACTCAACTTGACAGACCAACAGTTGATTCGTCTTTATGAAGATTGTTTGGTCATGGCGGAATACATGGAAGACTGCTCTACTCAGATGACGATAAACCTCTGTCTTGGTAAATTGTGTCGAAAAACTGAAAACTTCACAGAAGCCATTACATATCTTGAAAGCGCTTTGGTCATGGCAGTTGAGACAAACGACATATGTAAAGAGGCCTACGCTTATGGAGAGTTAGGATTAGTTTATAATTCATTAGGAAACTCAAAGCAAGGCCTTTTATACGTGGAAAAATGTCTAGTAATTTCCATGAAGACAGGTATAAAGTTGTTGGAGAAAATGGCATATAGTTGTCTAGGAAAAATTTACCATTCGAAGGGTGAATACCAAACAGCCATCAACTGCTATGAAAAGGGACTTGCCATTAGCCAAGAACTGAACGACAAGGAGAGCGAAGGATATGCATATTATCACTTAGGAAATACTTATTTCTTGCTAGGTAAGTACGAAGAATCCAAAACATGGTATAAGAAGTGCCTTTTAGTGATTTCACTAATGAACAATAAACAAATAGAAGCAAGTGTTTGTGAGCGCTTAAGTATGATTTACCAGTCATCTGGAAAGCAAGCCAAGGCTATTAGATATTCTGAGAAGCTACTTCGCTTGGTCAAAGATAACAATGACGGGGAGAGAGAAGCACGAATCTACGGGAATCTCGGAGACGCCTACGAGTCTTTAGGCAAAGTTGAGGAAGCAATTGAGTACTACACAAAGAAACTGGTCCTCGCAGAGAAGATGGATTTGAAGGAGGAAATCAAAAGTGCGCATTTGAGTTTGGGAAATGTCTATTACTCTATGGCAAAAAATGTCGAGGCCATCACACATTCGGAGAAACTCTTGACCATTTCCATAAAAACAAGAGATAAAAAAAATCAAACACTTGCTTATTGGATCTTAGGAATCATAAGTCATTCAGTGAGCGATTTCGACAAAGCCGTAGAATACTATAAAGAACGTTTGAACATTGCTCTGGAGACAAACAGTAAAGACGATGAGATGTATGTGTACATAGGAATGGGAATCACTTACCACTCTCTTGGAAAATACGATGAGGCTATTCGCTATCAAGAAAAGGCTCTGAGAATAGCTGAAGAACTAAAAGACAAAAACAGCAAAGGTTGGATTTATGGGAATTTGGGAATGGTTCTTGGGGAATCATTAGGAGAATACGCGGACAGGCCACTTAAATACTGTCTTGAGGCATTAAGCATTGCCAAAGAGACGGGGAACAAAGAACAAGAACTGGTTTCCAATGGAAATTTGGGAGATATTTACACTCAATTGGGCAAATTCCACGAAAGTTTCCAATGCTATGAAAAGGTCTTGGATCTTGAAAGAGAGACTATCTTCACAGGAAATCTGCACACAACTTGTAGAAACATAGGGGGCATTTATAACAGCATAGGTGACTTTGATAATGCATTTAAGTATTTTGAAAAGGATTTAAGCATCTGTCAAAAGAGTGGGAACAGACAAGGGGAAGCAACTGCCTACAGAGGCCAGAGCATAATTTATAGACAACAAGGAAAACACCAAGAAGCCATGGATTGTTCTAAAATATCCTTGACAATAGCACAAGAGATAGGTGATAAAGAAGGAGAAGGACAGTCTTACAGCAATTTAGGCCATGCTTACTTGATGCAAGATAAGTACAACGAAGCACTAAAATGTTTTGAAACATCACTAGAATTTGCCAAAGAGATAAGCAGCAAGAAAATGGAACTTCATGCATACGCTAGCCTTGGGAACTTATATCATAAATCTAAGAAATACCAGCAGGCTTTTCATTATTTTGAGAAAGCGCTAAGACTTGCTATATCGCAAGAAGACAAGCATAGCGAACAATTAATTTGCTATAATTTGGGCTATTTGTATTACCTAACAGCCAATATCTTCAAAGAAATGCATCTTGTCAATGAAATGTGTATGGAATTCGAACAATGCAAGAAGCATTTCGAACAGTCTCTCCAGTGCTGCGAGTGGATATTTGATCACTTGCATGATCGCGACAACTTTAAGATAACAATAATGGACACTTTCATGTTAACTTACAAATTTCTAACAGGTGTACTGCTTGAAACAGGAGAGATCAACGAAGCTCTTATTGTGTCTGATCGTGGCAGAGCTCGAGCTTTAAGTGATCTGTTGGAATCGAAATATAGTGAATTTCCACAATATGGCAAAAATGTCATCTTAACGTACGTCGAAGTTGACGCCTTTTTGCATACTTGCAAAAGTGAATTTTGTGTTCTGTATTTTGCAGTACTATTTCCTGCAGTAGATATTTGGGTTTTGGCTCATCAAAAGCCCTTATTTTTCGTTGAAGTGAATGCACAAGGATTTCAACATAGACATCTACCAACATCACAAGGTAATAAGGCCGGGAGCGACATTATTTCTAAAGTTGTGTTTGCAGCATACGATGCCATGAATGTCAGAGACACCCTGAGTTGCGAGGACAGATCACTAGATCACTTGCCTGAAAATGTGCAGCTGAATAAAAGTGATGACTGTTTTGTCAGATGTGAACGTCAAGAAGAGGGGGAAAGCAGGGCACCTGACCAAAACAAGCAGAGGTTCCAGGAAGTAGCACCAAATGAAGAGAAAAATGTTGAAGGAAATCAAAATCCACTTGAAATGCTATACACTGGTTTGATAGCTCCTGTGATGCAGAACCTTACACACGAAGAAGTGGTTATAGTTCCCGATGGACCTCTGTACATGGTTCCATTTGCAGCATTACGAGATCCACAAACGGGTCTTTTCCTGTCGGAAATGAAGCGTATTCGCCTGGCTCCTTCATTGACGACGTTGAAATCTTTACAAGAATGCCCATCAGATTACCACAGCAAAACGGGCGCTCTTGTAGTTGGAGATCCAGACTCGGGAACTGTATTGTTTCAAGGGAAAAAAACAACTTTCTGGTCTCTACCAAAAGCAAGGCATGAGGCTACGATCATCGGTAAGATTCTACATGTTGCACCATTAATAGGAGCACAAGCAACTAAAGATGTTATCATGGAAAGATTACACGAAGGAGTTGCTGTCATCCACATTGCAGCTCACGGAAGCACAAAAGGGGAAATTGTACTTGCACCGCGTACCTTAACTGGAGGAAGAAACATCCCAGAAGAAGAGGACTACTTGTTGACCATGCAAGAAGTGCAAGAAACTGGTATCAAAGCACAACTGGTTGTCCTGAGCTGTTGTCATAGTGGTCGTGGTGAAATCAGAGCAGAAGGGATTGTAGGGATCAGTCGAGGGTTTCTCGCTGCAGGGGCTCGTGCTGTAGTGGCTTCATTGTGGGCCATTGACGATGAAGCCACTCTAAACTTCATGGTGAGCTTTTACACCCAGTTACAGATGGGTGAAAGTGCTAGTAAAAGTCTGCAGGAGGCCATGAATGACGTAAGAGGTGACTACGATGAACCAAGGCACTGGGCACCTTTCTTTCTCATTGGCGATGATGTCACAATCAACTTGTAGAAAGTAGATGTGCACGAAATGGTAGAGAAGCAAGATCACACGACCAAAGTATGTAACTAATTGTTAAAGATTTTCCTTTCCGTGTTGTTCCACCGCTTGGCTGATATTTTGTAGTGAAAATACGAAGGAGAATCGCGATACCAACGTTAATTGAAATAGGTGAATAACTTAGTTAACTCGAACTTATTGACAGTGCCTATTGATTGCATAACATAAATATGGATAAATTAATGAATATTATACATTAATTAAAGTTTGAATCCTCTATTGTGCCTTGATAAATTAATTCCTATATTTTTAGCTATTTTGTTGTGAATACACATGATGTGTTCCCAGTTTAAGTTCAGTTTTATCTATATGCAAGGGCGGATCCAGGGAGTCATACTTAAGGTTCCATTGTTTGTTTTATCCTAAAATCTAGTTTTGCCACAGGTTTGAAGTAAATTTTGTATGTAACATACATTTGGACCCCCCTCTCAACGACTAGACCCCCTTTTCAACAAATTCCTGGATCCATCTTGATATATACTCAAAGTTACTTGATATACAACTCCTTTTGCTCAAAGTGGTTAATATTTATAGATGTAATTTTCTTCTTGGAAAGAAATATGATCGTATAGTGAGTTTGTTTTGATTATTAACTGATAATTTGTTAGCAGCATCATAATGCATGGTCATTGAAACGGATCTATACTGATGAAACCAGTTTAGCGGCCTTGCTTGACTGCAGAGACCAGATGCCATGGCAGCATTGACCAAAATTGCTTTGAACTGATGTTAAGAATAGACAGTTATACTTAACCCGTTTAGCTTACTAAGAGGCGTAATGTTTTCCAATTTCAGACCACGTGTCATTCCTCAAAGTATCATTTCATTTTTAACGGGTGCCCACGTGAAGACACAAATAATTACTGATATGGATACGACTCAAACAAAGAATCTTATTCTCAAGGGAATGACATGTGGTCTGAAAAGGGAAAACTTTATTTTGCATTAGAGTGTATAAAAACTAAACACACGAAACACTACTAGATAGAGTTAAATAGCAGTATTAAAACATTGTTTAATAATTGTTACTCTTTGTAATAACATTTTTTGGTTCTTAACATCACTGAAAAAAACTGTTGCCAGCAATAGAGTTTGATTGATAACCCCATGCAACCCACCCCTCGACCTTTCCCAACAGACTTTGTGTGTGTTTGTGGGGACCAGTTCCATACCTTATCTTTAACTAGCTTTTTAGCATTGTTATGATCCTCCACCAACTTGGGTACAATATTATCAAGTGCATAGATACAAGCTGCTGCTATTATACCTGCTTGCCTCATACCCGTCCCCTTAGGGCTTTCCTGTGTCTATGGCATCTGTCAAACAAGACATGCCGGTATTCTATAGGTAACATCATCTTGACACCACTAAAACCAATGGTACATATGATAGGTACAGAAGACTAGGGCAATGGTTGTACACGTGTATAATTTGTGGGCAATTCACACTTTTTATGCCATTGCCATGAAGTTACAGGAAAAACCATTAGAAGTCTTTGACATACCCATACAATTTCTTGTCGTTTTACATTTATCTTGCCAGCTTTATTCGACCTACACGTTCATCTTCACGAGGGTAGAGTCGAAATAAGAAAAACACAAGAAAACGTCAGCAAGCAGCGTAGAGCGCGCGCACTATGCGCGTGCAGAAAATCAAATGACCAAATGAATCAGCGTTTAGTAAATCTCTAAAGTTAAGGCCGTTCGTGGAAAGTTAGTGCTTATTTTTTCCTGATAAATTAGTTTAGTTGTTTTCTTTCCCTGGTCAAATAATACAAGACATCAAAATCTCCAATGTTTTTCTTCGTAAACACGACTCATCTATGAATTTTTCTGCCGAACTTCCGAGCATGCGCAGTGCGTTTTTCACTCGTTTCACCCCTCTCCCTTTAGATCAGTGTCCTCGGAAACTCCGATTTGAAGTACATTAGGTATTTTAAAGTTCCGAACGATTCACGAGTGCAATAATATCAAAAAGATATGACATCTAATGATCATTCAAGACGGTTGATGTTTGGTGCCAGTTGCTTGTGTAAACCGTTGGGATCCGATACTACCGTTTTCGAGAATTGATGCAAACTGCAGCAGCATAACGCGTTTCTTGGGTTGCTCTAAGTCTAATCATATGAGATATGATTTAATGAGATCCTGAATAGCTTTTAGGGAGCATTTATGAGGTATCTATTGGGGAGGGAGGGGCTATGGGGGCCGGTTTTGAGGAGGGCAAGCTATTTTCTCCTGTAATAATTAGGGACTAGCGTAAATACATAAACATCTGGCATTGCCATTAGAACATTGGTTTTAACTTTAAAAAAGTTTAGCTTTAAAATGAACACTGGATGCATTCAATATACAAAATTTTCCCTGTGTTGAATATATCCTTAGTTAATATAATCATAATTACATTAGACTGTGCCATGATATTGTAACTTTACCGGATAATAATATTTCATCAGTCAGTCAGTACTATATTTATTCCTGATGTATTCATGTTATCCAATGAACCACTCTTCAAATTACCTTACTGATTACATGAAATTTTCGCGACACTTTAATTTCGCGATTTTCGCGACTTCGAAAAAATCGCGAAATTAAACTGACGCGAAAATTAAGTGACGTTTAATTATTGAGAAAATAAAGAGTTAAAGTAACCATTAAAAAGCAGGGATAAAAGAAGTTGTATTGAGAACAAGGTACTAGCACTTCCACTAGACTTTATATTAAAACCAAAACCATGGGACTAAAGCGAAATTATTACATTTTGTTGACAATGATACTATTATACGATAAAGTCCTTTAATTTGTTCAAGGAATATATAGCTCTTATTAACTGAGTTTGAGGTCCGTACCGTAAGTTATGGACCGAGTTTTTCAACTGCCTTATTGCCCAAGCGGGCAGCGCGCGGGCCATAAAAAAGTGGAAAAAACGAGGATCCATAACTTACAGTACGGACCGAGCAAACAAGGTTAATAAGATATTTATTATATGGCAAGGCTAGGGGAGACAATTTTGATTTTCGGTCCGTACCGTAAGTTATGGACCGCAGATTGACCAATCAAAGCGCGCGAAATTACCTTGCCATGTAATAAGTGTTATTATAAACAAATCATGAATAATTTATTCAATGAAATCGCGAATTAGAGTGACTTAAAATATGGTTTTATCCCTTTCTTGAGTATTTATCTTTTACTATTCTTTAGATAAATGTTGAATACATATACCTTCATCCTAATTTTTTTTTCTGTTGGATAGATTGAGGGGCGGGGGGGCATGATGTTTTGTGTTAGGAAGGCCGACGTGACGTACTTATCCTCATGTTTTGTTTTTAAATAGAATGTTCTAGAGAGTTTAGAAAACATAGGAAAGTTCTAGAAAATTCTAAATGATCATTTGTAAACACATACGAGTTAGTCTTGAATGTTCTAGAAAGACAACAAGTCTAAATGTTCTAAAAAAGTTAGAAATAGAAATTAGTTCAGTTCCCAGTTTAGTCCCAGTTCGGATCCAAGTAGTCCTGCAGAGTTACAGAAGAAGAACAGAAGAAGAACAGAAGAAGAACAGAAGAAGAACAGAAGAGGAACAGAAGAAGAACAGAAGAAGAACAGAAGAAGAACAGAAGAAGAACAGAAGAAGAACAGAAGAAGAACAGAAGAAGAAGATCAAGCAAGAACAAGCTTTCCAGGCAGGCAAGACTATATTCTAGGTAGAACTAGGTTAGATTTAGGGTCTAGTTTTGTATCTACCTAGGTTTTAAGGACCATTAAAACAGTTTTACAGTAGATTGCTAAGTTCTACGTTTTTCTCTTGTTACTCGTCTGTAACAATCGTATCAACTGAAGTTCTATAGAATTGGGGAGGGGTCACTGAAAACTGAAAACCTGTAAGATCTAAGTGGGTGGGGCACCCAAAAATAGGTTTTCAAAATGTAAAATCCCCATCGCCACACTTATAGATAAATAATGAATACTCCCTTAGATCAAAAATACATTTTGAAGCCAATAGGATCCTTTGCTAAATTTCGCAACGTAATTTTTTGGGGAGGGGTCACTGAAAACTGAAAGCCTGTAAGGTCTAAGTGGGTGGGGCACCCAAAAATAGGTTTTCAAAATGTAAAATTTCCATCGCCACACTTATAGATAAATAATGAATACTCCCTTAGATCAAAAATACATTTCTCAACGTATTTTTTTAAACAGCTTGGATATGGCGCCTCAAACACTGAGGACTCGTGCCTGGCTCGTTACAGTCAAAACGACTCAAGCGTACCCCCTAGAATCCATTAATGAGTTTATTATTCAAATATTGGGCTCATTTTTCACTCTGACTCCAAACTTGAAAATAAAATAAGTTATTTACTTGATTCTCGATTGGATTCTTCAACAATTGCCATGCCAAGGTAGAAAATTCCCCAGAAAGGCCATCCCCTAGAATAGTAGTTGCGAAAGGAATGTGAAGTTTGGAGTCTTCCGATTTTTTAATGAAAACCGACTCAGAGTGAATAAGCAACTCAATATTCGAATAACAAAATCATTAATGAAGGCTAGGGGGTACGCTTGAGCTATTTTGACTGCGTCAAATATTTGGCAACATTTATTGGAAGAGATCGATAAGATTTATCAGCGCTCTCTTTCGAAAATGAAAACAAGGTTTCAATACTTATTATAGACTTCGATGAAAGACACGAAAACTGTAGAAACTGAGACTGTAGAGTATCTGGCTGGCACCTGTGTTTCACATTTGCAATCTGCAAGCTGTTCAAGCACTTCAAGACTACTTAACGGAATAGCACTAGCTAATCGTGGTCTTTACGTCTTATCATGGAAGACTGGAAGCTTATGCTTTTTATTCACTTCTGTATAAGATGTGGTCACATGGGGTACTTGAGCTTGACAGACCAACAATTGACTTGTCTTTATGAAGAGTGTTTGGTCATGGCGGAATACATTGAAGATTGCTCTATTGATCAGATGTTCATAAACTTCTGAAAAAAAATCTGAAAAAAGTCACAGAAGCCATTACATATCTTGAAAGGGCCTTGATCATGGCAGTTCAGACAAACGACGCATTTGAAGAGGTCTACGATTATGGAGAGTTAGGATTGGTTTATAATTCATTAGGAAACTCAAAGCTAGGCCTTATATACGTGGGAAAAGTTCTAGCAATTGCCAAAGAAACTGCAGGTATGAGGATGTTGGAGAAGATGGCATATAGTCTAGGAATAATTTACCATTCGATGGGTGAATACCAAACAGCCATCAACTGCTATGAAAACTATATGCCATCAAGGATAACCAAGACTTTTGATTATTATGAGAAAGTGCTAATCCTTGCTGTGTCATCAGGAGACAAGTGGGCCGAACTATTTGCTTGCTATAATTTGGGCTATTTGTATCACGTAACAGCCGGCAACCTCAAGAAAGGCATCTTAACAATGAAATGTGTATGGGACAATGCAAGAAGCATTTAGAACAGTTTTTTGGAGTCTTCGTTTGTTTTTGGCCAAAAATTATCACTAGGTAGTATTTACTCACAAAGTTGTGCAAGTGGATTTTTTTATTTCGCAAATTCAAAAAATCCTCCTGCAATGTGGTCTTCTGACAAGAATGTAGGACTTCCCTGCTGCTAGGACTAATTCTTTTGTTATTTTTTATTTTTATGTTCCTTTAGGGAGGAAAACAAAAGATTTGTCCCCAACACTAACACAGGAGTCACTTTACTTTCTTGGGTCCTGTATCAAAGGAACAGTTGTGTATCTATCGAGGCTGCAGACTCGTTAAGTTTCATAGTTCATGCATTTCCAGCTAGTAATTTGGTTTTATGAAAAGAATAGATTCATGAATATATATCATCTAATAGATAATTATAGATAATCAAAGGCTTTTGCACAGATAATTAGCAGCAGCTGTTATGAATGGCAGGAAATATCAGATAAAGTAACCTGTTTCACATGAGGAAGAATTTGATACCCCTTCCCCACCCCCAAGGGAAAGAAACTTGACGTGTTCTGCCATCCATCATTGCTGCACTATGTTACACTGTGCAAACCTCCCCATTAAAGACAATTTAAGGACAATATGAAAATATTCAAACATAAATTGTATCCTCAACCATAAATTGACATTTATTTTGCCAAGCTTTCGGGCTTAATTGCCCATCCTCAGGGCTAAATGTAACAAACAACGACAGTTACAATCAACTGCTTAACTCACGCTCATCGCGCAATCAAGCATTTTTAAGCGCTCACGAGTATAACATTTAGAGCGCGCGAGGATGGGCAATTAAGCCCGAAAGCTTGGCAAAATAAATGTCAATTTATGGTTGAGGATACAATTTATGTTTGAATTATGATACCAACCAACAAAGAAATTTTGGAAATATGAAAATATATATGCTTCAAATAATGTAAAAGTAGTTATATTTCTTGGTTCACCCGTGGATCCGTTATTTTAGAGATAACCATTGCCTCTCACCGCTGTGGCCATCATGTGAGATGAGTAGAAGTGCTTGTTGGTTCTCTCCTGTGTTTCGAGGGTTTTTCTCGAGAGTTTTCGGTTTGTCAGTCCTCCCTCGGCAAAAATCAACTTTCTTCATCTCCTGAGGGCCACAAGTTTGTTATAGGCACTGGCTATTGTAGGTGCTACTCGTAAGACAAGGACATACTAATGTGAACATTACTGCTATTTTCATAAACATGCGAACTCTGTAGTTGCGAGTTTCCCGTTGGAATTTGGTTTTTCACTGCCGCCAGTCAAAAATATAAAAGATACCGACTGATTATTTTTCATTGACGGAAGCCAAAAACCAAATTTCAGCGTGCAGCTCGCAGCTACCGAGTTCGCATGTTTATGGAAATAGCAGTAATTAGGGATTTATAATTGGCGACCCACTCACCAAAATTAATTATCAATATAAGGTAAATAATTATATATGTGGTATGTAATTGATACATGATAGAGCAATTTGATCAGGCGATAAAATAAATTTTGAAATATAGATGATATAAAGGTAAGAAAAGCACCAGCAATATTCATAAGGTATATTCTAATTGGTCAAAAACATGCTATTTTAACCAATCACAAATGAAACCTCTATGAACATGCAATTCAAATTAAAAATTGAATAATATTTTGGGTTATAATTTTAGAAGAATACTTTATAATTGTAGTTTCATTCGATAATTTGGATCAAAATATTTTTAACCTCATTCGACATACTAAAGATATCTTGGTGGCTTTCATTTATTAGATAAGGGGGGTGGTGGTGGTGTGGTCAACAATGCGTGCTGCAGGCACAATTTCCTTTGAATATCTCTGTATTTCTTGACCAACCTTTGTGTTTTTCTTTGACGGAGGGAGGATCAGGGTCAACAGCCATGATCCCCAAGGGATGAGGAGTAAGGAGCGTACTAGCCCCTTCCCCTGGCGATCCTAAACTAACCACTATTTCTCGCTTGGCCAAATATTAATAATCGTAAGCCAACACAAACAGTAACCGTGCTCACAGTTTGCCACCCATTCAATATATATTCACAAGATTCACACTAGAATACAATACCGTAAAATCACGGTTATATAAGCCCACTAGTCTGCTAACGCAACTATCCTTCCAGTTATGAGCACAACACCTCCGGGGTATAGGCCAATCTCTGTAATCTATTGATCTAAAGATTGACCGGGAAGATAAAAGAAAGAAAAAAACTTTTTCTTCGTGGTAAACTCCACCAAAAGAACGTCACAAATGAGTATAAGCTCAGACCTTATAACCGGGATTTTACCGTAAGCATAAAACACTACATTATTACGAACCCTCATTTTCAAAAATCCCTAAATTGAATTGAGCATTCAGTTACCACCACCTCTTCATATCTAATATCTGAAAGCACCCTTAAGTTATTGTTGCTATAATTCAAAAATAAGTTCTTCTCTTTTTGTTTGTATTTCTCTCCTATCCATTTCTATCTAAGTTAAATATTTCAACTTGTTCTCTTCTGTGTTTTGCCTGAAGTGATTCAAACCGTCTTGTCCAGTTTCCTTCGTAATACATATATTCATCTATCAGTCCTTGTATTTGTGTGGTTTGTTGAGCCATCATGTAATTTGACCAGTGGTTTGCCGTAGAGCTATTGCGCACTTGAGGTATATGCTGTGTTCTTGAGTATTGATAAGAACCCATTGTGGATAACTCTAGTTCTTTCATACCAATGTCTTCTACATAAGAAAAAGATTCAGAATTTGTTATTGACTTCCACGCCGGCCAGCGCAAAAATGTTACCACTTCCTATAGCAGACTTCAAGTTTTCTAGGTAACTTAACCACGTCCCTCAATCACTACAGAAACTCATTTCCTTTGGCTAACTCCTCATAAACTAGTTTAATTTAATACCTTTTCAATTCCAGAAAAGGATTGTGAAAATTTGTGTACCACTTTGCGCGACAGAGTTTCCGAGCGATGCCACACGTAGTAACTCTCCTTGCATCAAAATCATGAAACACGAAAGTCCATGAACAATTCTAGCAAACGGCACACGAGAAAATAACATTTCATTGGCTGAGATAATCATGCCAGCAACGATGTAGTTCTTGTTCACGCAATTAAACTTGTAGCGCACAATTCTGCAGACGTAGATTTCTTATCTACTTATGTAACACTGCGCAGACCATGAATGGACCCTCCACAAAATGCGAGGTTAACATGTCTTCTAAAATTAAAATAAATCATATTTTTTCTCGATGGAATTTGTGGCATTTCTTTTGTATTTCCATCAGTGTTCGTCTTGCATATTTAAGATTGAGAAGGGTCCATTGCAGGGAAAGAGACACGCTGCAATTTTGTGGTTCCATTCAAGGTTGCGCATAACAATGGCATGACGATGCGCAGTAAGATTTAATCATACAAGCATTAATACTAACCATTTCCCTCCTTCCACTCGCCTCGTCTCTTTAACCAGTAATGTTGCCACCAGAACCCTGCCACTAATATTAAGATAAACACCCCGGTCATTGCGTAGACAGAGTATCCAAAGATGGACCCGAGAAAATATTCTGTACCATCACTGGAATCTGGAATCTAAAAATCAATTATCTTGTCAGTGAATAAATCTATTTGTCAGCTGTACAGATGATCCCATATTATGAGCTTAAAGTTCTCTGAAGTCAACAAGCGGCTTGCTATGTAAGACGGAGGGTTACGTTGATATCAAACAAAGATAACGACAACTTTGATAACTAAGAATGATATATGTATATGAATGTAGTTGCGTAAAGATCCACGAGAAAGAAACAATTCTCAAGAGAATGAATAATCTCTTTCCCAATATGACATATAAAGTTTATGATGTATTGGATTTGCTGCATGTAGGTTGTTATCTGAGCTAAAGGAGCTGAGCTTGGTGATAATTTCCTCGAAGACCAAATATATACATTTTGGATATGTATCTGAACACGAATAAGCAAAACTTGGCAGGCCAACACTAACCAACACTAACCTCAGCCAGTGTTCTTGACGAGAAGAAGAAGAAAAAAAAAAATCATTCCAGCTATTCTTGGATCTTGGAATGACCTATCTCCAATTGCCTATCTCCTTTGGCTCCAAAAACCTTTTTGCTTATAATTGCGTCATTTCAGAGGTAAATGAATAGTAAATAACTTATTTAGGTGACGTCAACTATTCAACAGTTTGACTAAATGCACTCTCTCTATTCTATGCGCAGATCATATGAGATTAACTCAAGCTCATACCTTATGCTTAGTTAGATATTTTTGTATATAGGAATAACTTTGAAACTGATAAGATGCTTTATATTCAGTCAAACATCGGCGTAGATGTTGGGTTCCCTGTGGTAAGACCAAACCGTAAGACAATTCCTCGTCGATCACCGTGGAAACTCTTAGCTTATGGAGGGAAAAGAATTCTTGATGCTGAGTAGTTGCGTAAAGATCCACGAGTGCGAGCTTTGGTTTACCAGAAGCGATACTGGAGTATACAGCAGTGTACGAATCTTGATCTACGATTTAGAAAGAATATCAAACGTCAGTCACGTGACAACTGTCAGGGGAAGAAGAAGTAAGAAGGAAGCCGCGTATCTTGTGTGCAATCACATTTTGTTGCATTTCAATTTTTTATTTTACTATGCTTCTCAGTTGAGCTTGGAACGACCGAAGTTTTGTCGTTGAAAAGTACATGTTGTCAGGGGCAACGTCAAAAGTATTCAATAGGAATCAAGCATGATATATACTGACGTCACCGCGGTGGCATATTAAGCGCGTGAATTTTTCCCACACTATATGATTCAATACTTTTGACGTTGCCCCTGACAACATGCATTTTTCAACGACAAAACTTCGTGACAAAACTTCGGTCGTTCCAAGCTCAACTGAGAAGCGTAGTACTATCAATCCTCATAACTGTGAACTCATAACTCCATATAACTGTGTTGCATGCAGTGGCTTGTGCGATGTTTTTCAAACCAATATATATTTGTTTTCAGTCGTTATGGAGCCGCTCTAAGCTCTTAACATAGACTGTTTACCGTTGGATGTTTTAAAATCTTGCCATTTCAGCCCACATGTCATTCTCTTGATTATTTTTTTTTATTGACCAATGATGCTTGAGAAATTACCATATCTAAGGGAATGACACGTGGTCTGAAATAAGGAGACATTAAGCCCAATTATGGTCAACTCTGGCAAATAAAAAATGCAGTGTTTTTTTTTTCAGCCTACGTGCCATTCTCTTGAATATTGTTTCTTTATTAACCAATAATTCTTGAGAAGACACATTAAGACTAATGTGAACGAACAAGCAAAATTATTCCCAAGAGAATGACACGTGCTTTAAAATACTCAATCATAGTCAAATCTAACAAATCACAAATGCAGTGTCTCTATAAATGCAAGCGCAAAGGAACTCTGTCCACGGCTTACCTTGTACATAAGCACTCTGGAGGATAGCAAACTGATATTCAGCTGATCCATTGATGACATAAACCTATGGGTTGAAGTAGAAGCCTTACTGTATGATACAGGAGAAGAATAACGTACTGCGTTTGGGCAAGACAGCCAAGAGAGTTTGAAGACATGGCTTGAAAAGGGAGAAATTTTACAACGGTTTGATTATCAAGGCATATAGTTTGAAAACTTGACCAACTTCATGTTTACTGCGTTTGTGCTAGAAAAAAATTGTCTTGTTTGAAGAGATGGCTTAAAAAGTGAGACATTTTGTAAGGCATATAGATATTGTTTGAATCTTGACCAACTTCATGTTGTTTAATTAAAGGTCTTATTTCATGATCAAGATTGTTGCCCAGGCTAGCTAGTATATTGTTGTTCTTTTCAATACGCGTATAGTACACTTTCAAACAATGTAATAATTCACTGTATAGATTCTTATTCTCGGCTGTAAGGGAGTTTTGAAAAATATATTAGTTTGTAATCCTTCACTTCAAGCGACGTGGAGATGATGTCAATGAGTCAAAACGAAATGCATTCTGGGTCATAAGAAAGTAGTCAATAGACTCGCGTAAAGAAGAAACAATTTAATAAACACAGCGATGATGAAGAGATATTTTTGTCTTATTGCGTCGCATAGCTTCAAAATACGCAAAGGACTATAATTGGAAATAATTCGTCTAAAAATCTAGCTGGCTGGACCCACTTTTATCGATGCGCACACCAAAGATGACCTGAGTACGCGAAAAGAGACTGCACGAAATTGTAAACTGTTAACAATTTTTTTGTATATCTTGTGCGCGTTCGGCTTTTCATCTTTTATTTCTTACGCCTGACAAACACTTTCGAAACGTCATTAGCAGATCCAGCGTGCGACAAAGAAGTAGATCTGGGATGGATGCTCATCTGCTTTGTTCGTCTTACCTCTAAACCATAAAGATGATTGATTTGTCCTATACCACTTGATGTCAATGAGGCAGTGACGATCCCCATGAACATGGCGAGGATAACCAGCCCTGCGCTTATCCATACTACTGCAAATAAACGACCACCAATACTCTTCGGCACCTTGTCACCGTACCTACATAAAATATACAATACGTATTATTGTCATTGTCATTGTCATTGTCATTGTCATTGTCATTGTCATTGTCATTGTCATTGTCATTGTCATTGTCATTGTCATTGTCATTGTCATTGTCATTGTCATTGTCATTGTCATTGTCATTGTCATTGTCATTGTCATTGTCATTGTCATTGTCATTGTCATTGTCATTGTCATTGTCATTGTCATTGTCATTGTCATTGTCATTGTCATTGTCATTGTCATTGTCATTGTCATTGTCATTGTCATTGTCATTGTCATTGTCATTGTCATTGTCATTGTCATTGTCATTGTCATTGTCATTGTCATTGTCATTGTCATTGTCATTGTCATTGTCATTGTCATTGTCATTGTCATTGTCATTGTCATTGTCATTGTCATTGTCATTGTCATTGTCATTGTCATTGTCATTGTCATTGTCATTGTCATTGTCATTGTCATTGTCATTGTCATTGTCATTGTCATTGTCATTGTCATTGTCATTGTCATTGTCATTGTCATTGTCATTGTCATTGTCATTGTCATTGTCATTGTCATTGTCATTGTCATTGTCATTGTCATTGTCATTGTCATTGTCATTGTCATTGTCATTGTCATTGTCATTGTCATTGTCATTGTCATTGTCATTGTCATTGTCATTGTCATTGTCATTGTCATTGTCATTGTCATTGTCATTGTCATTGTCATTGTCATTGTCATTGTCATTGTCATTGTCATTGTCATTGTCATTGTCATTGTCATTGTCATTGTCATTGTCATTGTCATTGTCATTGTCATTGTCATTGTCATTGTCATTGTCATTGTCATTGTCATTGTCATTGTCATTGTCATTGTCATTGTCATTGTCATTGTCATTGTCATTGTCATTGTCATTGTCATTGTCATTGTCATTGTCATTGTCATTGTCATTGTCATTGTCATTGTCATTGTCATTGTCATTGTCATTGTCATTGTCATTGTCATTGTCATTGTCATTGTCATTGTCATTGTCATTGTCATTGTCATTGTCATTGTCATTGTCATTGTCATTGTCATTGTCATTGTCATTGTCATTGTCATTGTCATTGTCATTGTCATTGTTCATTACTATTAGTGGTGGTGGTGGTGGGGTGGTGGTGGTAGTGATGGTGGTAGTGGTGGTGGTTGTTTTAGTAGTAGTAGTAATAGTAGTAGTAATAGTAGTAGTAGTAGTAGTAGTATAGTAGAAGTAGAAGTAGAAGTAGTAGTAGTAGTAGTAATAATAGTAGTAGTAGTAGTAATAGAAATAGTAGTAGTAATAGTAGTAGTAGTAGTAGTAATAGAAATAGTAGTAGTAATAGTAGTAGTAGTAGTAATAGTAGTAGTAGTAGTAGTAATAGTAGTAGTAGTAGTAGTAGTAATAGTAGTAGTAGTAGTAGTAGTAGTAATAGTAGTAGTAGTAGTAATAGTAGTAGTAGTAGTAATAGTAGTAGTAGTAGTAGTAATAGAAATAGTAGTAGTAATAGTAGTAGTAGTAGTAATAGTAGTAGTAGTAGTAGTAGTAATAGTAGTAGTAGTAGTAGTAGTAGTAATAGTAGTAGTAGTAGTAGTAGTAGTAGTAGTAGTAGTAGTAGTAGTAGTAGTAGTAGTAGTAGTAGTAGTAGTAGTAGTAGTAGTAGTAGTAGTAGTATTTTAATACGTAATAGACCTTTTTCAAAAATGGCGACCGGAAATTCGAATGAGTTTAAATTAAACCTAGTGAAAAACCAATACCAGCACTAGGAAGAGAGCCTTTACTTTAGTAACCCTACGAAGATTCATTATGTCAGGTGTTCTATCGGCCGAGAATTGTTTTGTTGAAAATCGACAAATTTACAAACGTTTGTGTGGCTGGGGGTATACGCTATACCTAGCCATACAAACGTCTGTAAATTTGTCGATTTCAAAAAACGTTTTCTCGGCCGGTACAACACCTGAAAAAATGAAACTTCTTAGTGTTACTAAAGTAAAGGTGCTTTTTCTAGTGCTGCATGGTATTGGTTTATAATTTGAACTAATTTGAATTTTTGGCCGCCATTTTTGAAAAAGGTATATTATCAAAGTTAAAGGTATTATATATGGTACAACAGTTGCTTGGTATCAATAAGCTAGAACACTCATGTATAGATAATCAAGGTCTCATTAAGTGGTAATACACTTACCCCACTGTTGTCATGGTAACAGCCGCCCACCAAAATCCCTCGCATACACCAAGCGGGAAAAACGCGGGAAAATGTTTTGGATTGATGTGGAAGTCCTGAGAAATGTAGATATAAATATGAAAGACATAAAAGTGACGAAATTCAAAACTATAGATTACCACGAAGCTATAATGATTGAGTGTATTTTATATCGATCTTCCTCACGTGGAAAATACCTAATAAGATGATCGAGGGAATATCTAAGATTCTGGGAGATAACTACAATGATAAGTTCACTTAAAATGAAGTCAAGTAAAGTTTTTATGCAACATGCTTTTCGCTTAATCCAAGTGACAAGACAATGACAGCTTAAAATAAATATTTGAACAATGAGAAAATCATTAAAAAAAAGAAATTGGGCCGAAGAAAGTGTTTGCTAGGAAGTATATGTTTGATCTATTATACGTTTATTCTCAAAAATAGCAGTATTTTTGTAAATATTGTCAGGTTGCACTTAACAAAACAAACTGAACAAACTGAAAAAAGACAGTTGAAGCTATTCAATTTCTGGTTGTTATTTTAGGTGATTAAGCTGTGATCGTAACAGGAAACCATTTTTTAACATGATTGTAAGTGTGCTTCACGGCTAAACCAGGAAGGCGGAAGGCTAAACTAGGCATATTTCGAAGGACTTTTAGTAACATACCATGCCTCCCCGTGACCGTGCATTCTTCAGTGTACGTCAGGGCAATTCTATTGGATGAGCAGGGAACACATTTGGTGATTCAACATCCATTTCTTACTGTGATGTAGCCGTGTGCAGATGAACCTTACACGTAAAATCATGCAGTCATAGTTGATTCGCCATTTTGACCCCAGAGGCTGTAATTAGTGCTTATGCTCAGAATCAAGAGAATACGAAGAAAGAGAGCATATCTCCGTGCCCTATGATAATTATTTAAAAATCTATTTTTAGCTCCACTTGCAGCCTGAAATATTTTTATCATTGGCTTCCTGATTCAGTTCATTCTGCGCTCTCAATTAGAATAGATCCTTAAATAATTTTCATGGGGATAGACCTATGCTTGGGTCGGGATGTGCTGTCTTACTTTATCCTCTCTCGTCAGAATCAATCATATAGTCGTTCTCTAGCGTGCGCACCAAAATAATTGCTGAGAACAGCTTGATGTGATGTAACTGGAATCCAGTGCATCATGGGAAATCACTGGAGTAAAATGGCGCCTTTTGCAATTTTCGCAAGACCTAACGGTATATAGTCATATACTATATATTAATAGTAGTCTGGTGGTTTTGGATTGTCATCTAAATTTAAGTGTCAATGATGAGCAATTTGCTGTGAAACTGACGTCTCTGATCATTAGGGTGTAATGTATGTCTATTTAAGACCACGTGTCATTTCTTTTTAGAATAAGATTTATACATTCATATCTATGTATCCGCTTAAATATAACTGGTAAACAGAGAAATAATACTCAAGAGAATCACACATGAACTGAAATGGACAATGCCACAGTGGATGGACGAGGTCTATTCCTCGGTGCATCATGATTATTGACATGCTCGACCCTGTAACGCTTTGCATCATCAAATGGTCAAAATTGTTCGAATCTGAGATGATCGAGTACTATTAGAAAACTTTTCTTTTTTCCTTCTTTTTTTTCTTCTTCCATCCTCTTTCTCTCTCTCTCTCTCTCTCTCTCTCTCTCTCTCTCTCTCTCTCTCTCTCTCTCTCTCTTTCTTTTTTTTCCTTCCTTCGCTCTTTCCTTCCTTCATTCCTTCCTTCCTTACTTCCTTCCTTCCTTTCATTCCTTCTCCTCTTCTTTCGTCCATCTTATTTTTTTCTTGTTTTCTTTTTTCTTTTTTACTGTCGCGTTTTTTGGAAAAAAGAAAAAGGATTTAGTCATCAGTGCGTATCTTTACAAATCTATACCTTTCCTGAACTAATAAGATACGAGATTAATGTCATTCCATCTATAGCTTTTCATTCGGTAGCGATTAATAAACAAGAAAAGAAAAAGAAAAAAAGATAAAGATTTCGAAATAAAAGTGATGTGTTCCTAAAAATAATACACAATATAAAGTTGAATATTCGTGATTGTACATGTCGTGTTTATACTACTAATTACAACTCAGATATAATACATTTAGTCAATTTCTTTTGTGGTTTTGTGCCAGTCGAGTGAATATCGTTATGAAATTTTAAAATCTTCACCAAAGATACTCCTTTGGAAGCAACTCTCTCCTAGAGCTTTTTCCAGTTTGAATTTTTCTTCAAAAAACTCACAAAGAATAAAATCTTGTGTTTTTTTTTTCGAATGCAAAACTCTAAAAGTTATTTTATAATTCTCTATTTTAAGTATTTGAGTTTGTGATAGATATGTTGATATATTTTTCGCTCTTTTGTTCGCCTTCGATCGATATTTCTATAAAGTAAATTGGCAGAAGTTGAATGTAAAAGTCACATCATAACCATCACTCAAACTGTGCTTTCTTATCCTATTATATAACTAGTTATTTTGGGCGATATTCCTTAAGAGTTAAAGGTATTACTAATAATATTAGATTCCTCTAATTTTTAAATGTGAAATTCCTAGGTAAAGACCACATGAGAGAAGTCAATTACTGAAATTCATATTTTGCTTCGAAATTTGATAATTTTAGCCTCAATTTGTCTTTTCATTGATTATTTTATGGTTTTCCCAAGTTCAAAGTTTTTCCAACTGAAGCCAGAAAACCAAAAAAGGTGTTTTGGTGAAACTTAATAAACGTATTATTGTAAGCTCTACGTGTATCAACAGATCACATACAATACCGCTATGCAAAAAATATACATCGCATATACATACTACATGACATATAACAATACTTACAAGTACCCAGATACAAATTCCGCTGAGACTGATTGTAGTAATTATAAATACCAAAATTGGCCACGAGTCCAGAATTGCCATTAGTAAATCTTCTCCTGGTACACTCTTTACAGATACTACAGCGATGCCTGGAGATTCGATTAAACTTACGTAAGGCAAGCCATGAATCGTGGATATCATTTGTGAAGTTCTACTTAACGGCAGAAAGCCGACTTGTTTTGTTCTTAAATCCAAAATATTATTCGATGTTGATAAATTGTACGAGATTTGAACTCCATCTTTGCAGCAGAACTGAATTCCTTTTTCAAATATTTCCAATAATATTCCTTTGATTTGACCATTTCTTTTAAATATATACGGAGCATTGTCTATGTAGCTGGCATGGATTCTTTTCCCTGTTAGACAAGCTTCATCCATCGTAGAAGAAATACTTAAACTTGATCCAGTTACAAAGCCAGAACATAGCAGCAACAGAAAGGAATAAAGCGGCGATAAAAAGTTCGATTTCCAAACCTTGGTCTTTGTTTTAATCATCAACATTATCTTTGACAGCCAATATTCCTGAGTTATCTTCAAACTCTCTATTTTTCGACCAATTCATTTCAAGTTCTGTCGAAAGGTTTACGATTCTATCATTCGTGCTTTCCAGTCAGGCATCTTTTTTCTCCGCTGTTCGTCTTTCATTTGGTTGTGTCCGGAAATGGTCGTTAGTTTTTCACACTTCTTCTAAAAGTTCCATTTAGTCACATTTGAAAAGCTGATTTAAAACTTCTCGTAAATGTGATATTTCGATTGTTTCACAGCTCAAATGTTCTAGTTATTTTTTCTGAACAGCAGCGATCGAAAGAGTTTCTTACGAGAGAATTTTTCGTATTAGTAAACTTTGACTTCTTTTTCTCACTCCTGTGATCTTAAATGGCGGAGAAGTTAAAAGAGAAATTATCTTTGAGATTGATATAATATATTCAGCCAATCAAAATATTATGATTGGAATTTCAACGGAAATTTGTAATTTTTTGTGTCAATAAAACAATCGATATGGTACAGAATTAGTGCTTTTTACATCAGTCGACACTTTACACTCCAAAAAGCTGGGAGTTTCTCCCCGTTTAATGCTTCTTTGCCCTCTTTTTAATCAGGAAAGTTAAGGTAAGTCGTAAGCGCGCCGTTATCTTAAAAATATAAATAAATTAAGATTATCGTAAACGAACGTTTTTGCATATTCATAGGTTTTCAGCTTGTACACACCGCTGTGTCTTCGCAGGACGCTTGTCAAGCGATGTAATTAATTCATGGAATTTCATACGATAGTTTCCTTGGCCTATCTCAAAGCTCTCGAGATAATCTCTCATTCGTGATAACTTAGAATTGGACAAAGTCGACGGGCTTCAATTATCTAGGATATTTTGAAATCTGTGGGAAACTGGCAAGGTGAAATCAGACGATTAAAGTCCTTGCTGGTTGGGTTTTCATTGAAAAGACAGAAGTCATGAATAAGTTCATAACCATGATGTTGTTCCTTCAATGGCAAATTGCCTTCTCATTTTCGGCTTCGCTCGACGAAAAATGCCAGCAAAACAAAACTCTTAATATTCATTTTTGGCAGCAACAGCCATATATCTACGTTTCCGGGTCTTTCAAAGACCTTACGGACCTAAACGGGATTTTCCCAATTGTCTTACAAGAAAGCTTGAAATTCTGTTGCCAAGCAACCGTGAGAGTTAAGGTTGTCAAAGAAAAAGACGGACCGGCTGGACTTACGGATCTTTTGGATAGAGAGGATTTTGATATAGTGGCTCCCGTTAATGGCTTACCAACTACAAGAAATATTCGTGGTTTTGCATTTGTTGGTGTCGTGCAGTCGACAGGTGTTGCTATTCTAATGGCCGCTAATGCTTCTGGCGCGAAATTGTTGTTATCGGTCCTTCAGGCCTGGCCTGTTCTTGTCTTCATTATCGTTTCTGCTATTCTTGCCGGAGTTCTGATGTGGTTTTTGGTGAGTTGTTCTCAATTTTTTTTTTCCAGTGATTCGAGGTTCGAAAATCTTTATTTTATCGTTTTAATTGGGGTCTTTATTGTCTTGTCTTTTACTGCAGTCAATTATTAATTACTTTCTTCATTCAGTTACGCTCCCATTCATGCAGTCATCTATAGATGTTCTATTCAACAAATATCCATTCATTCATTTATATATTCTTTCTACTCGTGAATGGATTCGTTCAGTATTTATAGACCATGCATCAAGTCATCCCATCCATTCATCTATTCATCCGTCCATCTCAGTCCTCTTTATCCCAACTATTCATCTAGATATTATCCCGTCTTTTTGCTCGGCGAGAATTTATTAGTATCTTTATAGACCATCAATCTATCCCATCTAATCCCATATCATCTATCCCATCCATTCCTCTCATCCATCTATCCATCTGTCCGTCCGTCCATCCATCCATCCATCCATTAATCCATCCATCCGCCTCATCCCATGCCATCCATCCATCCATCCATTAATCCATCCATCCGCCTCATCCCATGCCATCCATCTATCCATTAATTAATTCATCCATCCATCCATCCGCCTCATCCCATGCCATCCATCCATCCATTAATCCATCCATCCGTCTCATCTCATCCAATCCATCCATCCATCGATTCATTATTCATTTAGTCTACTACTTTTCAATTTTTCAGAAATTCCTTTATCTCTGGTCTCCGCCAAAAAGACCACAAGTTCCTTATAATCTGTTGTCTCAGATCAATTATTTTTCTTTTCTATCTATCTACTCAGACATCGTCTTAATTCCATTTTCCATCGGCGCCAATTTAATTTAAGGTCTATCTATTGCTTATTTTCAATTTCAAGTTTCAACGGTTGCCATGACTACCCAACCAATCAACTGATTAATTACGAGAACATCCTCACTTTAATTTGTCTGTATGGCGCTGACGAGCAAATATTAGAAAGATTACAAGCCTTGAATTAATATAACATCAAGTTATGAATGACTTTCGATGTGTACCAAAGATCACACTTCAAATCAAACAATTATTGCTCATGAAAGTTCAATCATTTTCTTCCTTGTGTCGACACATTTGGTGTCAGTCAAATTCAAGTTATTTTTTTCTTTTTTTTTTTTGTATTGATCGACTGAGCAAACGCTTAATTTAATTCAGTGTTCAACATCTTAAAATAACTAAGGTTTTGAAATAAGAGTTTGCATGGATTAATTTTAGGAATCATATTTTTTTTAGTTGTTTCATATATTTCATTCTATTTTCAGTCTATGTTCACCGAATAAAAGAAAGAAAGACCATTCATTAAGAGAAATTAAAACGCGCTTGTTAGTGTGGACTGAGCGGCTGAACGGCATTTCCGTTCAAGTTCCACTTCAAGTTCATATTCCACTTAAGTTGTTTTTTGTTTCCTTTCTTTCCTCAAACTTTTGTCAAATTTAAATTTCAAATTAAAAAAAAAATCTGATAACACAGAGAGGACACTCAAACAAGGGCTTCGTTGCCATGGTGTTGAGTAAACTAAGTCAAAACAATGCTGCAGATCATTTGAAATTGGAAGTCATTTTGCGGGGATTTCATTTAAACAGTAAACAGACTGAGTTTTCTGAAGAATATTCTACCTAGGCTACTGAAATGAAAGACGACTATTGGAAGAGTTTAATTTGTTGCTACAGGCAAGACGTCATCACCTCCTTTTCATGTACATCTAATTTAACGTTAATTACTAAATAAAAGCCTTGTTATTAGAAGAACAATTTTTACAAGAACATTTCAATTAGGAATAGAAAATTGTACATAGAACAAACTTTCATCGTTTTTAGCGTCTTAATTTTTGGCAAAAAATCATTTTGTTTGTGAATCGAGAAAGTTTGCATGTGAAGTCGAGATAGCGAATTGAATATAACTCTTTAGCTTCGTTGTTTGTTGTGCCCATTTCAGACCATGTGATGCCACTCTTGGGAGTTGATTCGTGTAAATATTTTAATAAAAGAACATTTCTCAAGGGCATGACATGTGGTCTGAAATGAACAATTTGAATACGAAGCTAAAGAGATCTGTTAATGAAAATATTAGAGCACTTGGATAGAAAATTCAGCAAACAATGTCTAGAACGACCTCCCAAAGACAAACCATTACTAAAACCATTTTTTACGTACTTCGAGTTATAGAAAGCAGTAAGAATCCTCATTAAAACTCCCCCACGTTTTCATTATCTCAACAGCATGAACCTGGTGGTTTGTTTACTGTAAGGGGAAAGCGTTAGCAATTCAAAAGATAATACAAACGCCTTAGGAGACATAGGAAACAATTTCTAATCATTACTTATTATTATTAGATGTTATGTTGAATTAGTTCTAAGAAAATAATATGGAGCATACAGAAATAGAAACTTTGACTTTTTTTAAAATTATCCTTGCTGTAGTGTGTGGTTATCTGTACAAAATAAATACTAAGACTTTTTATACACTTATTTTCATTTTGTTAATAGGTATTAGGTTTTGTTAATAATTCAAAGAAGGCTTATTATAAATGTCACCTATTTCGTGCAAGCCTACAAAAACACTTATATTTCGTGCTTATGCAATAGTAAAAATTCTTAAAATTTGTGCTTATGCTTTTTTTCGTCTTTGTTTTTTTTCTTGTGTTGTTCTTGTTTTAGGAACGGAAAGAAAATTCAGTTCAGTTTTCTGAATCGTTCAGTTCGGGTATCTTTGAAGGTTTTTGGTGGGCTTTCTGCACCATGACAACGGTTGGGTGAGTAGAAACGACAACCTTACACCATATTGGATTGGTCACGTGATCTATTAGAACCTTCATCAGATTGCACATGCACATGCTCGTGTGCACGAACTTGGACATTTTAGTTGTTAGCCTTTCCGCCATTCACCACTTTCACATTCCCATAATGCTTTGTATTTTTGGGGGTAACAACGAGACCAAATCGTTAATATTACCATGAAGATCATAAGAATTGAAGAAAAACCATCTAAAAACACTTATGCATCTAAGATAGATTCTATCAGAATTGACAAAAACCAGAAAGAAAGAAATTTGAACAGCTTTGTGAGTAAATGTCATGACATTTCTTAGTAAGTCCATACATTGTCTGTAACACCAAAAGTTTCCTTCTGTCGTGCGTGTGGAATAAGCTCTGATTAAACTGATACTAGATTTTTCAATGATGATAGCAAATGTACTTACAAACTGCACAAAAAGTTTTGAATTTTCCAATAATTTTCGTTATTGTTGATCACCTCCCCCCCCCCCCCCCCCCAAACGCAAAGCATTAGGGAATGTGAAAGTGGTGAATACTGGATTAGCCAAGTGATCTGCCCTTTATTTGGATTATTGCGCATGCGCGTGAGGTGAATATTTTAGTGATTCATATGGCTCTATCTCACATGACCACGATATTTGTATCTTTGAGAATATCAGTCTATATGCATTAATACATTACGGAGTTAAAAGCTCTTATCTTAAGTGCCTGAATGTGGGGTGAGCTATCTATGCAAACATCTATTTTTCCAGCCAACGTGGCTGCCTCTTGAGAAAGGAACTTATGTTTCGTGTTTATCTTTTAACTTTTCCTTCCTTTCAATTATCTTTATTTTCACTAGTTACGGCGACAAGGCTCCCAAGACCAACCTGGGGAAGATTGTAGGCAGTGTTTGGATGCTTGTCGGTGTCATCATCATCACTATATTCATCAGCATCATAACTACAGCACTGACATCAGCCAGCTATGAGCAGTACTCCTCTATCAGGGGAATGAAGGTAATGTACTGTCTGCCTGTCTGTTTGTCTGTCTGTCTCCATCTCGGTGTTTTTGACTGTGGCTGTCTGTCTCTCTGTCTGTCTGCGTTTCGGTATTTGTGGCTGTCTGTCTGTTTGTCTGTCTGTCTCCATCTCGGTGTTTTTGACTGTGGCTGTCTGTCTCTCTGTCTGTCTGCGTTTCGGTATTTGTGGCTGTCTGTCTGTTTGTCTGTCTGTCTCCATCTCGGTGTTTTTGACTGTGGCTGTCTGTCTCTCTGTCTGTCTGCGTTTCGGTATTTGTGGCTGTCTGTCTGTTTGTCTGTCTGTCTCCATCTCGGTGTTTTTGACTGTGGCTGTCTGTCTCTCTGTCTGTCTGCGTTTCGGTATTTGTGGCTGTCTGTCTTTTTGTCTGTCTCTCTCCATCTCGGTGTTTTTGACTGTGGCTGTCTGTCTCTCTGTCTGTCTGCGTTTCGGTATTTGTGGCTGTCTGTCTTTTTGTCTGTCTGTCTCCATCTCGGTGTTTTTGACTGTGGCTGTCTGTCTCTCTGTCTGTCTGCGTTTCGGTATTTGTGGCTGTCTGTCTGTTTGTCTGTCTGTCTCCATCTCGGTGTTTTTGACTGTGGCTGTCTGTCTGTTTGTCTGTCTGTCTCCATCTCGGTGTTTTTGACTGTGGCTGTCTGTCTGTTTGTCTGTCTGTCTACTTCTCGGTGTTTTTGGCTGTGGCTGTCTGTCTCTCTGTCTGTCTACGTTTCGGTATTTTTGGCTGTGGCTGTCTGTTTCTCTGTCTGTCTCTAGATCTGTCTGTCTGTCTGTCTGCGTCTCGGTGTTTGTGTTTGTGTCTGTCTTTCTGTCTGCATGTCATCACTTTGGCAACGGAAAAACTTTGAACAATAGATCAAATTCTTGAAACAGGTTAGAAACGTTTTTCGTTATTTCTAATTACGTACAACTTACTATCTACCAATCCTTAGGTATCAGTTGTCAACCAGAGTGCGGAACACAAGCTTGCCATACGTAACAATGCTGAAGTCGATGGTAATGCGACATACAATATTAAGGGGATGGTCAATGCTTATCTGTGCGTATATCCAGTTCTGGATGCACTTGTGTGACTCTAGCTTCTTGAGTGCTTAAGCAACCTCCCAAGTGCATCCAGAACTGGATATACTCACAGCTAAGCATTGGCCATTGCTTTTATAACATAGTAACCGATTCTCACTACCAAAACTGCACCTCTATTGTTTGCACTGTATATGAGATTAGACATGGGGGAAAATATTTGGGAGTGCAAGGTAGAGGTGCGCTCAATAATATGTGAGGCTGGGAACGTCGCAAGGGGAGGTGGGTGGGTAAATCCGAAATCCCTCCTTTGCTCTCGCCGGTTGAAAAAGCTGTTTAACTGGGCCGAACTGCTGTTCTCCTGTTTCTTATATAATCTACTGAACCCCAGGGGAGTATAGGTGTCCGCACGTGGAATTCATACTTCATGTGTTATTAATTCGAAGCTGTTTTGTCAGTGAAAATAGCTGTTCGTTTCATGCAGATGGATGTATTCTCTTTCCAACTTACCGCGCGCGCAGAAAATTAGGCGAAAAAATTCAAAATTTCCTTCAACAATGTCACCAAAAAGTATTTTCCATCGGAAATCTATAACAACAAAAAAACTAAAAGGATTCTAGAAATATATTTATTTGGGAATATAGCTTGATAATAAGCAATATTACGAGAAGACTTGTCATTTTATGTAATTGTTTTTTTAGAAATTTTTTATGTTTTGAAAGACAGTTTTTAATGTTCGGAAAAAAAGACGTATCAGACGTATCAAGAAATGGTTGAAAACAATTTTTGACGTCAGCGCGCGAGCTTGTACAAAGATATCCAGCCAATCAGAGCGCGCGTTAGATCGTGGCTATCGCGTGAGCGCGCGAGCGTGCACAATCACCAGCAGCGCGAGTGTGCACAATCCATTTCTTTTTCATAGATATCCAACCAATCACAGCGCGCGTAATATCGTGGCTATGTTATAAAGCTCACTTGCCGCCGTTCAATTTTTTTTTCAATTTACCAATGCAGCTCAATTTTTGTGTTTTATGAAAATGAGTTGAGGTTTCCACGAGCATGAGGTGTGGGCGGGTGTTTTTCTTACTTTTGGATTGATTTGCACAGCAACTCTTTCAAGTATTCTTGTTACATTGTTGTGAGAGGCAATACTCCAGTTTCGCATTCGATGCAAACCGCTGTTTTTGAAGACCACAGACTCATTTGCACAGGCTTAGCCTCGTTTATAAGTCAGCTATTCAAATACACCATTAAAACTCCGTGGGATTGGTATTATTCAACTTGCACATTCTTTACATTACAGTTGGCTGTTGCTAATGATTTGCAAAAGTCAACTGTAATGTAAAGAATGTGTAAGTTGAACAATACCAATGTTTTGAAATCCCACGGACTTTTAATGATGTCGTTGAATAGCTGAGTCTGTGGTCTTCAAAAACGGCGGTTTGCATCGAATGAGAAACTGGTGTATTCTAATTCCTGCTGTTGCTCCTTGTTGTGTGGTTACGCGTTCTTTTTTGTTGTTTTGAGGCGGGTATATGAAATGTGCACGAAATCACAGTTCTCAGTTCCCCAGTTGGAGCAGACGTAAAACATTAAATATAAAATTTCATGTACATTCCTCAAATTTTGAAAAAGTCCTTGAAACATTTTCTAACTTTGTTTTCTGCTCTATATTCAGCTCAGCCAAACCAAGACATGGCTTTTGATCACGTGATCAACCGTGAAGTGGAAATATCACTCTTAGATACGCATGCGCTCAAGCACCATATTTCATATCTGACGAGTAAACATGTGGTTGTGGCAAGTGTTCTACGAAACTACGTCAGCTACGGCTTCCTGTTGTCGAGAAATGCGTCGAGACTGGAGAGCTGTCTGAGGGATTTCATGGAAGTGAAGGAGAACTGGAGATTTGAACTGCTAAGAGTTGCCGTTGGAAGTAAAAGGGTAAATATAGATTTGGTTATTAAGATTTGGTTGTAATTGGTTTGTATTGTCATGTTAGTATCTTTGTATGCGTGTTTGGGCCTCCTGTGCCTCAGGCACATCACGTGCACACCTCGTGCTAGTGTTTTACGGAGCATGTGAGCAGTTCGTTTGGGACGCTTCGTCAATAGTCAAGTTTGTTATTGTTTTTCTTCTTTTCCTCTTTACACGGCACGATTGTAAGTAGCCAATTTATTTCCTGTAGTGTTCGAGTTTACTTTGTAATGTTTATGTCCTTTTTGTACAGTTTTTACCGCTTGTATTGAGTTATTGCTGAACGAAGTGGACGAAGGTCAAGTCAATAAACCCTTGTGAATTCAGTAAACCGAACTCAGACTCGAATTAACTACAATAATATCAGCGAGTTGGAAGGCGTGCCACCGTGATATCAATTGTCCTACACAATGCGCATGTTTCATAATAGGACAGTCAGAGTCTTGTTATTATAAGTATTGTATTCCAGCTGACCTGAAATAGTGACGTAAGAGTGACGTAAGAATGCAAAACTGAGGTGTCATGAAGCCTGTGGAAATTGGCTTATAAAAGTGTTTATCTGAGATAAATCTAGATTTTCATTAGAGGTTTTTGATATTTCATATACATTTACTATGATTCTCATAATTCAGTAAAGTAAAGAAAAAACCGTTTCCCGAGTCGCCTGGCTACTAAGGGTAACACTTCGTCGTACAAATGTCGCTTCAGGGACGCGCGCAAATGCCGTGTCAGAGTCGTGAAAAAGTGTTGCCAGAGTCGTGGAAATGTCGCGTCAAAGTCGGGAAAAGGTAGTGTCAAAACGGTGCAAATATCGCTTCGGAGTCCTGCAAAAAGTCGTGTAATAGTCGTGCCAGAATATCGAGAGTTTAGTCCTGTTGCCATTATCGTGTTATATTATTTCAATTTGTTCTCTCGAACAGGTTCATCTGACCGCAGGAGAGGATTACTTTGGTAGTGGTGGTATCTTCAGTATTTCTGTTTACTCTGGTTTGGCTTTGTTTGTTGTGCTCTTCCTCGTTGGTCTTCTTTGGGAATACCACAGCTCCTGGAAACGCAAACATGTTAAACGACAAGAAAAGCCTCAGCCGCGATTAGATATATATAACGCAACCAAGAGTCCCAACGAAGGTTAGGTATAGTTACTCTCACATAAATATTATCTTGACAAGGCCCGAACTCAACCTTATAGGGCGACCTTGAAGCTGTGGCTTGAGTTCATGTTGATCTTTACCGAAAGAAGTAGCACTGGCTCGCGCCGCAACATCTGTTTTTCAATATTTAGAAAGTCCTAACCAAACTTTACAGCGCGACGTACAAACGTATGACCTCATTTAATATATTCGCATACTCCTATGCACGGGCTTTTTGCTCCAAACGAGTTTTTACACGACTTATTTGGTAATACCAGCCAGCTTGGCATCAAATGTGTCTGTTCAAAGTACGAAATCCCGTGCATAGAAGTATGCGAATACATTAAATGTGGTCATACTTTTGCGCGTCGCGCTGTAACAATATATATAAAGGTTATTGCTCGGCTAAGTATCTGATTTTTATGCATGAGTCACCAGTCGACTCTTAGTAACACAATACGGTCTCATATTTTGCGCACCGTTTCTTTTGCACATTTCTTGCAGAAATGTACCATACGAAACTAAGTGTGTTCAAGATCTAGAGATTTCATGGCTGATGAAAAGTGTTGATATTTTCAGGTATCTTGAGGAACGGGACCTGCAAATCACAACCCTCAGCAACTACAGCATTCTCTTCTAGACGACCCACAAGGACGCCTCGACATATCAGCATACTAGATCGTTCCCACCCTACTAAGGTATCCTATGGGAACACCCCATGGGAAAAGCTCATGACTCGACAGAAAATGGAGGTCATGAAATTGGAGTCTGAGTTTTATGTCTTTCACAAGGATTGGGAAAAACGCTACAAAGAATTCCAAAGAAAACAAAAGATTGAAAGAATGGGAAGTAGCCACAAGGAATACAGAAATGGAGGCCACACTGCGCATTTAAGTGGCACAGCATTTTAAATTCTCATGCTGTATTTGATTCCCGGTCTGATAGTCAGGCTTTCTTAGGTACGCAACAAAGCTGCCTGCAATTTTATGAAGGCTATATGTACATCGTGACATAGCAATTACGAGGTAACTAAGCCTCACCTGATGGCCAAGCCTTTACAAGAGATTAGATAGCCTGTACATCATGATCAAGCCTTCGCAGGGTAACCAGGATAACCTGGTAACCAAGCCTCACCTGGTAACCAAGCCTCACCTGGTAACCAAGCCTGACTTAGTGCCAAGCGTTTACAACTGACCAGCAAGGCTGTGCATCATGATCAAGCCTTCGCAGGGTAACCAAGCCTCAATGTGCCAAAGCCTTCAAAAGTCTTACATGGTGACCAAACCTCTACAAAGACCAAGCCTCTCACAATGGCCAGGCCTCGCATGGTGACCAAGCCTCTCATGGTGACCAAGCCTTCACAAGGTACAACCATGCATGTGTGCGACATAGTGACCAAGGCTAAACCTGCAAATGGCGATTAAACCCTTACATAGTGACCCAATTTTTCTTTGGTGGCCAAACCTACACATGGTTACCAAATGTGAATATAGTGACCATGCTTGTACATAGTACACTTGGTCACCAGGCCGTCAATTAGTTACCAGGCTTTCCCGTGGTGACTAAGCCTGCACATGGAAACTTCCAATAAGAGATTTCTCAAATGATTACTTCAATTCCTAACTAGACTTGTAGAGCAACATCTTATTCACAGTGAATCGAATATAAAACTTCAGTATCGAATGTGATGAAACGTAAACTTTGAAGATGGTCTGTAACCTTTTTATTTTTTAAACTGTGGCTCCAAAACACAAACTTAACTTTTTAAGTTAGTAATCGCCACTGTATTCACTGTCACTCGTACTATATCTTCCTCGTTTACTTCCTTTGAATTCTTCAGATGTGGACGAACAAGCGCTGCTGTAATCATACGCAGCATAAGAACGGTGAGCTCCTCGAGAACGAGTTGGTCTAGACTTTTCTTTTCTATCTTTCATTTTTCTGTTCCTTTTTTCTTTATCTCTAGAACTCGTATCTTTGCTTCGTTTGTGTATGTGGCTTTTCTTTCCCTCCTGTTCCTTTTTCTTCTTCTCGTTCTCTTTTGCACCTTTGTCTTTTCCTTTTCCTGCTCGTACTTTTTCTTGTTCTTTTTTTCCAAGTTTTTTGGTCCCCTGTTTTCCATCTTTTTTCTTTTGTATCTTTGCTTTTCTCTTTTCCATTTCCGTTCCTGAGTCATCACTTTTCCAATTCTCCTCGTCAAATCCTTCCACTGTATATTTTTTAGTCTTTTCTTTCTTTTTCAAGCCCTGGTGGTTTGACTTCCCTTTTCCCTTACTAATATCTTTCTTTCTTGAGGACTTTCCCTTTGTTCTTTGTTTCTTAGTTCGGATGGAATCGTCTTCCCGTCCTCTTTTCTTCGTCTTCCTTTTCATGTTTTCGTCATCACTAGGGCGATTTCTTCTCCTTATTAAAACAAAACCCGCAATCACCAAACCAAAAAGAGCTGCTGCGATCCCAGAGTAAAGGCCAAGATTACTACTTGTTGATCCAGATAAACCCAGAATAATATCACAGTCTAGTTTATCTGAGGAGAGAAAAGAAGCATTAGCAGATGATGAATATTAACAGGATAATTGGTCAAAATCAAAAAATAAACTGCAAATAAACTGTAACCCGACTGAATGGCATCATTTTGACGGATTTTCTATCTCTCCTTAAGTTGGATTGGATGAGCAAGGGACTCCTGGCTAAAATCATGAATTTTACATCAACGAATTCGAATTACATGAATTAAGCTCAACTCGGACCATTTTGATCATGAGTTGGTGTGAAATCAATGATTTTGACGAGGCGTTTCTTGAAGTCATTTGAATCATAGACTACACCCCGATATTACAACAAGATCTAATAGTTCTTCATCACATTCATACAAAAGATTCATTTATTGGCCGTGTTTTGCTATGGCACTAAACTGTCGGCTAGAGAACAATATATTTAGTTCACAGAATAAAATGTTGGCGTTAGTATATAAGCTAGCTAAATTTCAGTTCGATCTGTGAGTTACCCCTGCCCTGAACTTTGATCAGGCAAGATATTTTTTCAGGATTTTGATAATTTTTTTTAAAAGTTAGTGATTTGAATTGAAAGGTCTTATAATTACCTCCCTTGCAGCCGAACAGCGTCACTCTCATACATGCTGTTGTTTGTGTTTTCTCTGGCAGTATGCGAAGAGAACGGGTTGTAATAGACTTGTCTAACCACAACATCTTGTTGCCAAGCAAAGTATAGGGAATCTGGTTGACAATGAAATATTCAAAATAATATTCATGATTACGAGTGGAGAAATTCGTGATTAGTCATCAGTGGTTACATGTAGATATATTAGTAAGTTATATTGAAGTGTATAAGACTTTGCGAACACTTTCTTATTGGCCATTCGTAAGAAAAAAATGAAAAATAAATTCAGATAAGAGGAGAAATTTTAAGAGTTTTAGTCAAAAGATCTTCATTAAAAAAGGTAGAACTATTTGAAAATAGCGTTTTGATTTTGTGGAGGGAGGAAAACTGAAGAATTCGGACAAGACTCCCTCCCCCCCGGATCTAGGGAGAGACCAAACAAATTATACTCATATGCATGGGATGGCGAGTCCAGGAACGAATCAGAGACCCCAGACTGTGAGAGAAAAGCGCAATGTATTTGGGACAACTTTCCTCGAGAAAAAAGTATTGTTCTTCTTACCTTAGATTCATTGATCTTTAGTATCAATGTATACCAAGTTCCTTTATCCATGCTGTATTGAATCGTGTAGTACTGCACTTCAACTGCGTTGGATTCGGTCAGCGGTTCGTTACGGAGCGCTCCGATAGTCGTGACACCATCCAAGTCAATGTTGAAGTAGAACGCATAAGGATCCAGTTCATCAGTGCACCACAGCCCTAAAGAGAATTGTAAAATAACTGTTAAAAATCTCAAGCGCGCGCGTGCATTATGAGAGCACACAGCACGCGCGCGCACTTTCTATTTCGTCATTGGTGTCAAAAATAACTGCTACTCTGACTTGTATTTTATAAAAGAAATAAGAATTGCTTGCTGTGCTGTGTGCAGTTATAAAGCACTTGAATATTGGCAGAACACTAGAGAAGTGTCGAGAAGCACTCAGCTACGGGTCGTGCTTCTCCTAGCACTTCTATCGTGTTCTGACAATCCCTCGTGCTTTATAACTGTTCACAGCACGCGCAAGCGTTTTTTATTTATCATTTTCTTAAACTTAAGGGAAAATTGCAGTGGTGATGAGGATGCGCCTGTGTTATAAAAAGAAAGGACTCCCGTTCGCTTAAGTAATCAGTATGTTATTTTAAATTACAAGAAGCATTATTGTTCATATACTTCTGATAATCAAGATACAGCTTACCAGTCCTGTTGAAATCCGCGGGGGTGACTTTGTTCTTAGTCAAGATTCCCTGATCATTATCTGGTTTCTCTATAGAGGAAAATCAAAAACAAACCATAAATTAAGGTGTTTTTCGTGCTTGGTAAACATTAAAGATGTAAATCATGTATCTTCAAGCTAAATTTTCTCGTGAAAAAAAAAAAAGATAAATTTTGCCAATCCCGTGACAATGCTTTCAAAAAAACAAGAGTAGAAAAAACTCTTTTAAGAAATCATATAAAGAAATATTCGCTTTTTTTCTCATTGGATGACCCATGGATTTAGAGACAGCTCGCAAACGCCCTGTGTGATCCAGTAAATCTTGGACTCGGGGTCTTCAATCCGCGACAAGTCGAACGATGTTAATGAAAATCATAGTAAAAGGGAGTAGGCACTACTAGCATCTTTTGAAAATTTCCCAAGAGGCTTCAAATGGACAAAAAGTATACGCGAATCATCGATATTGCTCGACTATATATTCATCACACGAATTTTTAAATATAAACTTTTATTTTACAACCGTCACTCCCCGTAAGTGGCCCTCTCCCTCGTGAGGCTTGGTTGATTTTTTTAGCGGAGGGAAGAAAGCCAGAGAAAAATCCTCGAATCAGGGGAAAGAAAAATACACCAGGCAAACTCAATTCACATATGCGGAATTCCAAACACAAATTGTCTATGTAAAAACTCACCACTTAAATGTTTGACGTCAAATTTAATCGTACTTTTACATCCATCTACTTCAGTCTCTACGTAGTAGCTACCATAGTGATGTTCTCTGACGTCACTAATTACTAATGACGTCACAATGTGATCTCCTCGCGGAACCCTTCGAAATCCCATATTTGGGTCGTCCGGTAAACTAGAGATCTCCATGGCATCGAACGTCCACGTGACCTTCTGTAATTGGTCGTTTTCGATGATGAGGCTGACGTCATCACCTGGTAGTGCGTATTGTGTTGTAGGACTGACGTGCTTAAGAAAAGGCTGGTCTGAAGAGGAAAGGTCAGTATCAAAGTATTATCTTTCTTTGTTAGTCAAATCGATAAAAACCAACTGAGACTAAAGTCAAACGTCGATCTTCTCATGAGCCGAACCTAAAGACATAAGAAGACCGCCTTATTATCTCTGGTTTTTATTGCGTACGGCTCATGTGAAGTTCGAAGTTTGCAACCTTAGTCTAACTTACCTTTCAATGTGACATGCGCAATTGCTTTTGGTTTTCCCGAGTAACTCCTTCCTTCAACACTAACCCACAGATCTTCAGTAGCCCTTTTGATTGACAGCCCTTTGGCGTCAGTACTTAGCTCAAAGCGAGTATTGTGAGGCAAAATCTCTGTGTTAATGTTTGTCCTTGACAACCCGTACCTCCATCTGATTGTATCATCAAGGACCTGGAAATAACCTCTTATTTTAACACGTAACTTCCCTTTTCCATTCAGGCAGACTTTCAAAACACTTGGGTCGAAAGAAAACGAAGTCGGTTCTTTGACATCAATTTCAAAGTTGACCTTGTACGTCCCCTTGTCAACAGCAGGGTCCGCTTCAGCAAACGTGTACTGCAGCTGGTACAGCCCACTATATTCCCTTCGAACGTTTTTTACGACTAATTCGCTAAGTCTATCTGGGGGTCTTCTTGTAATCAATGAAAAATTATCCAGATAACTTGTAACTCGGTCGTCGTTGGATTCTATGGTCAAACCGCTGACTAGATGAATACCGAAGGCGGCGAACTTAATACGCTCATCTTTCCTTCCTCGAACCAGTTCTATTTTTATGCCATCGAAGTTGGACTCTGCAACAAAAGGATTCCCGTAGGTGTTGAAAAATAGAAACCACACTTGCCTTATAGTACACTGTTGAAATTTACACTCCGCGAGTTCCAAATTCTTATCCGGGACTTTCTTGATTTTGTTTTTATCAGCATTAGGCTTGGCTACATAGCAATGAGGCGTCGCCTTGGTAACAACGTGCGGGTCATCCATCTCTTGAGTTTTAATTGATAGCTTCGCCCTACAAACATTATCCTGCCAGCCAATGCCTTGTTGACACAAAACTGGATTTTTGTTTAGTATCTTTGTAGTAAGGATTCTTCTTCCCAGGTAAACTGGAAACTTCCTTCCTGGATAAAGTTTGAATGAGCCGTTACCATTACCATACATACAAGAGGAACATTCTGGGACTCCACAGTAGTGGACCTTGAACTCATCTTCATTAGGATCATCATCCGAGTAGCACCAGGGCTGTGTTAGCACGTTTTCCTTGCAAGATGGGTGTTTTCCTTTTTTCAAGTAGCATGTTGGATTCCATGGGATGTTACGGCAATAGTCGTGACCTCCTGGAAACAATCAGGAGAATGTGACTAACGCAAGAAGTTATCGATGGGCTAGTGTGACAAGATAGTCATTCGTATACAACGCTTATACTTCTTTATGTTTTATGCTACAGGTTATACTTCGCCTTCTCTTTCTTTTATTTTGCAGAACAATTCCCTGCTCATCAACATTATCACCGACTATATCATCATTGTGCTCATAAACGTTCCCCATTGTTCATGCTCAATTCAAACATTAATTTCTTGTCTAAAATCAAATCACTTTTAAAAGCGGCCTAGATTTTTGATTTTCAATCCCTGAAAAAATTGGTAAAATTTCTTAGTGTGGCACTGAACTAGCTAGTACTACATTCCTTTATCATTCTTTTTCTAGGGTACGAGAAGCAATAGTGGAAAGTCATCTTAAATAACTGTGGTTCATCATAGGCTCGATTTATCATACCCATAATCCTTCTCATCTAATAAGTAATTATGTTTCTTACCTTTATCAAAGATTCCCATCAAACGAGCTATAACAGGAGATTGTTTATGTGGACCAGTACCCATATGCCAATATTTACACTTTTTATGTTTTGCCATATTCACGCTACCCGTGTACTCCATTCCTTTGTCATAATAACAATCCTTCTTATACGTCCATTGATACCACAAACAGTTGGTTTCGAGACTCTTTGACCCAAAATCACATACTCGTGGATCAGTGGGGTATCCCATAGGTGAGTGCAGCCTGGTGATAGCCCATATAATCTGCATCCGGGGTTTCAGACCAATAAGAGCTTCACATGATACAGATAAGACATCATTTTGAAGATCAAATCCTCCCTTACCGATGGTCAGGTGGGATTGTGATTCAGGAATCCTTCGGCTACCCGTTCCCATAACATACGATTCGGTGAAGCCGTCCTTTGTAGCTTTATTGATGACAGTCCATCGATACTTGGTGTAGCCAGGTACACTGCAATCTAAGGTTCCATTGTCTCTACGCCCGATGTATTCTATATGACGGACTATCACTATTACAGGCGACCATTCAGATTTAATCACTTCAATCTCTTTGTCCCACAAGAATCCATTGACTGATGCTATCACCAACAAAAGCAGAATCGTAAGCTTTCGCATAGAAAATATGGGACCTCTACACTTTATGAAGGGTAGTTTTACGTTTACTAAGCTTACATCTATTGCTTTTAAGATAAAATACTGTGTTTTTTTGTTTCAAATAAAGCCATTCGTGCGATCGAACAAATGAAGCTCCACGCTAGGCTTACCTAGGCGGGGAAATTAACTATGACGTAGCGCTGCGCGCGCATTATGACGTGTATAAATGTGTCCATAATCCCTCGCGCGAGAGCATTGATTTGACTTCAAATAATTTAAGAACATCATATTTTATTGTAAAACAAGGGAAAAAAATGAGAGATAGTTACATTTTTAATGTTCTTAGATCTCCAGATTCATAGGTCTTTTTGAACCACAGTGAAAATTCGAAACTTAACTGATAACCGCAAAAACACACGCTCAGGGACACCTTTTGTTCCGCATAATACAGCTATTTCAAAAAATTTTGGTGAAGGTTTTGTCGCATGTTACATGTAAGATACCAAGCTTGAAATGAAATGTGCATCATAGTTAAATAATGTCAGCACAGAAGACTGTGCCGGAAAAACGTGCAAATAAAGTTTGGCAAATTCCATATTGTTGTAATTATATTAACCTTTCGCTGATTGCATTCACATCACCTATAGTGCATTTCGGCCTTGTTATGTAACATGGAAAAAAACTTCCATTTTTTTGGAAATAGCTTAGTGTATACAGGGATCTTGTCCTATAATTTTACACTTACAAATGTCTTGTTACACAATTCTCTTATCATGTCTTTTTTTTCATGATACGCAATGTTTCATAATAACGTAGGTACTATCACTAGTTGCCAACATATGCATTATATACACTGTTTTAATAGATTGCCAATTGATTAGACCCCTAGCAGCACGTCGGAATGCAGCTCAATTTGGAGGACAAAACAATAGGTTCCAATTCTCAGGAAATTAAAATTCTTTTGTTTTGTCCTCCAAATTGAGCTGCTCTGACGTCACGTACAAGGGGTCTATTTTGCGTCATTTCCGGTGACGCTTAATTAATTTTTACCAGCAATTTTTATCAATTTTAAATGTCAAGCTTCAGTAGAAACCTTCTTGCCCGTGGCAGGCAGTGTTTGCCCTTTATTGAAGTTAGGATTATTTTAGATGATTGATTCCAATGAATCTAGTATGTCCAGATAATATAGATTATATAGGTATGTATATACATATATACTTTTTATAAATCCAACTTAGTGAGTAATATAGATAAGTACATCGATGGCATACATACTTGCTCACCGACGATGTCACTTGACATTTGCTTACAATACAGACAGACAGAGCCGTAGCAGGGGGAGGAGCCGGGGGGAAGCCGGGAGTCCCTGATAATTTCGGATGTACTATATATTTAAAACTGAAAATTTAAGGTCTGTTACTAATACATAGGGCATTTTAGAATATAACGCCCCCAATACTTTTGACCTAGGGCCCCCCCAATTGTTTTGACCTAGGGCCCCCCGTAATATTTTTGGCCTAGGGTCCCCCGCAATACTTTTGGCCTAGGGTGCCCCGCAATATTTTTGGCCTTGCTACGGCCCTAACAGATTACGTGATCAAATTTTATAACCGTTACGTTAACTCTTTCAAATATGAGTTCGCTGAGATCTATAGTCCTCTGCAGATGATATGACTCAAAACTACAACATATAAGGATATATTGGGTAAATATAATTATTGACTTCTATTATATTATATCATTTCATCATTTTCTTATTCTGACGGGGATTTATTGGCAAGGTCAAAACAATGGCCAATGACAACAGTTTTATTGATTTAAGGTAAATACCCTCCTCTCCCCTCTAGGACTTAATAAAATGCTTGATACTAGGTGTCGATCGGTTGTAACTTTTTTCGTACTGAAATACGTTGTTTAACATACATGCAAACAGACCGCGTACATTCGATTCTGCAATTTGAAGCTTGAGATATTTGAGGACAAAATTCAGGTTTTCATTTCGATAGGTGATTTGGGTACCGGTTTCGCCTGACGATTGTTTTGACCTTATTCCTTAGAGTTTCCCAAGGATGCTTTCATTATGATTGTCTTCTTCGTGTTCTTCGTCTTTAGGAAGTGGAATGTGTTGTGCGTGCACAGCTGATACAATGGTCTCCAACAGCATCCTTTGTTGCTTTAGTTCTTCTAGTATAATAGTAATTCTGAGAAAGACAGCCAAATAAAATTACAATAAAGTATACATGTATAGTGCGCATGCGTGCGTAGATGGTTGTAAATCATAGACTATTTTCTCAAGGCTGCGTGCGCAGACAGAAAAATATCTAAAAAAATTGCTGCTTATTTCGTCACCAAAAAGAAACGATGACTTCAATAGCTTATATTCACGAAAGACGCCATGATGGTTTTGGTATTGTAATGCAGATTAGTCACGTGGTTGCTGAGGGGGCAAACAACTGCTTTATTAACTGATAACTTTAATGTTTTCAAGTAAATATGTGTTAACATTTTTCTGATAAATGAAATACTTGAATTTGGACTGCTTTCGTCACTTGATTAAAAAATAAACGGCTCTTAAAATGTACTTACTGGATTTTCTGAATCAGGGAGGAAATGTAACAGTTTCAAAACTACATTGGATAGTTTGAAGCAATATTTGGCATAGAAATAAAATCTCTTGGATGAGACGATCTTTTAAAATTGCTCTCTTCTCCCAATTTTTGTCCCCTGGAAGACCGCATGGCTAATTTGCATTACGTTTAAAGTTTAGTCATTCGAATAGCTTATTATTATTGCGACACATTAACCAATCACAGCCATTTGTTTCTTGGAGGAAGACTAAAGATAGCATAGGCTATGAGGACTGGAAAGGGAGCCAATGTGTTTGAGTAAGAAACGTATCCCTTACCGATCACCGTGCAAACTCAGATTGTCTTGCATTTCATTGATTTCATCACGTGTTATTTCGTTCCTGGTTTCAGCGGTGTGCTCGTTTCGTATCGCTATGAGGTCCCTGATGCTACTGATCCAACCAAAATGTCTCTAAAAACATTAAAAATGAATACTTGTCGATAAGATAATATGCTGTTTTATGAGAAAACATATAAGTAAGCTGTTAAAAATTTGTGTCCCCAATTAGTTGTATAAACTAAATACATAGACACGTAAATAAATTTATTATTACTATTAAAAAGTTCGTTTCAAAACAAACAACAGAAGCAGCTCTAATCACAGACAGCTCATGCTTTCAACGCTGCTCAATGAACTAAAGAAGCAAGCAATATATATATCTAAATTTTATTTCCTACCCGGCTTGTGTTTTGCTTTACATTTCCTAATCCCTTTGCCACTATCTGATAGATGTGTTACTCATAGAAGCATCGTAAAAAGATGTTCTTTTCATTGCAGTACCTGAACAACTTCGTAAAATCCTCTTCTGTTAGGGAAAATGACGAGCTTGGGTTTGTGGAAGCGCCTGCGCAACACCAGAGGAATTTTGTCCTCGAAATCAAAAACAGCTTCAATCTTCAAAATAGAAACAGCAAAATTAATAATGTCAGTAAAGATGGCAGAGCTTCACTTGAACAGTATCTAGGACTGTCGCCACAAGCTTTCTTTCAGCAAATTTACTAAATAGCTCTCTCCATAGCTTAGAGGTGCTGTTGAGTTTGGCCATGGCTGGAACTTTCGAGCCCTAAATAAAGGAATTCGACCTTCACATTCGACCTTGGAATTATTAGTTCAATATTCAGTGGAGCCCAGAGTCCAAGATGAGGCATCTCCGATTCAGGATCCAGAATCTGGAATCAGGAATACACGACCGTTCCCGATTGTTTTAATGAAGATATTTCTTCTATACTAGCAAAAAGGCTAACATTCTCATCAGCCTTATAGTTCAATACATCATTACCTCCGTTGCCATCATCTTGAGTTCAGCGTGGTTCTGCACTGAATCAATATCTCCAACTGCAAGACCAATCTGAAGAATGAATAACATTCAAATTGTTGTATCAAAAGACAACCAGTTAGCCAGTCGATCGGTTGGTCAGCCACTGGTGAGCAAGGTAAGTCCGCAGTCATTTGATCAGCCAATCAGTTGGTTAGTATAACTGATTAAGTCAATTATTAAGCCATTTAGTTAGTCATTCTGTCAGTAAGTCAGACAGGTAGTTAAAAATCAAATCTGCGTACGATAGGTTGAAGTCCAGTTGCATATTTGTTAAAGTAAACTGCTTACCAGGAGGTTCATGAGAGCAATCGGCATCAGGAGGCAAAAGAGTAAAAACACAAACATGGCCAGTCCTTCTTCACGACTGCCTTCCAGTAAACGACCTTCATCCACGAAATATCGGGAATACTCAATCTCACCAATTGTCATGGCAAACACCTTGGTCAGTGACCCTCTAAAGTCAGTAAAGGGGGCCTGAAATACCGTAAAAAATCTTGTTAAAGCTGCATTTTGTATGTTATTGTATTTTAGCTCTATTATTGATGCAGGAAGCCCAAAGTATAACGTTCATGATTTTATAGTTTTTTTTTTTTTGCGACTTACAGAAGAAAGGGAGGGAAACCAAGGTAGTAAAGGGTGGGTGTTTGAGCCCCATGATAGGAACAATCATGACCCTTAACGATAACACAAGCAACCAAAGCAAAGTAAAGTTCTCTTACACTGCCACCCATGACCAGGATCAACACCATAGCAAATCCAACCATTAAAGGGAAAAACACGGAAAAAACCTGTTCAAAAAACAAAATCAAAAATTAAATTAAATTAAAGTAACTCGAAGGATCAACCCGACGAAGGCTTGGGAACAAGATACGTAAAATGTGTTACATGCCTTACTGCTAGCGCCATATCTCCTCCCAGAACGGTACTCACAACAGACTTCACACGACTGCAAAGTTACTAGTAGCATAGTACGTAAGGGCAAGTTATTCTCACTGATATAATGCGATTTTTATGCACTTCCAGAGAAAACTCTTAGATGTTTTTAAAACTCGTTTTTATTTGTATGTTAAGTATGTTAACATGTATGTTGATGCATGAATGATTGCTACGTGTTGTAAGGTGTTGCAAGTAACGCTACATGCTACATGCTGCATGGAGTGTCCTGCGCTTTGAGAATCATTTCAGTTCTAAAGTGGACTTACTTAGGTCTTATATGCTATCTGACGATATCGTTAAGCCGGCTTACCTTTAAGAGTGACTTTAGAACTTCGAAGAGCATTGTAACATAGATACCTGCGTAGAATAGGCTTGGGAAAAAGAAATAGGATAAAAATGAATAAATACTGTAAAATCACCGCAAACAAATCATAATGCCGCCTTTCTCTAACTTTAATCCGCCATAGATCTTCAAGGAAGGCCACGTGATCTCGAATCTAGACGCGCAATGCATTGTTTATCACAGCGAAAATTTTACGAGTGTTTTCTATTATCTCTTGTCAAAATGAAATATTTTCCACCAATAATGACAAGAGTTTTATTTTCTTTATTTTTGAGCAAAACCTGTTGTAAATCGGGCCGAAAAGCTGGAACTAGCAGACATTGAGCTACGAACAAAATGTTCGCTGATTGCCGGGCTAATTCCTTCCGCCTGAGAGAAGCGAGATCACCTGGAATGGGCTTTGTACAAATTGGCTTTTGTTGCTTTTAAAAAAGCAACCAGAATCAAAAAGAACAAAGGTATTGGTTTTGTCTCCCGCTTACCATTGTATAAACTGCAGCAGAGTAAGATAAGACAGCATGACCCCGATGGCACCCGCGTTCCAACTGACCCTTGAGTTCAGATATTTGTCTCCATTCATGGGATAAACGGCAATGAGTGAGCAAACAAATGTTGAGACTTGGAGCATGTTGGTTAGTTCAAAGTATTTACAACGCTGGAAAAAATGGACCAAGACAGTAATCATTTTTTTCAGACCTTTTTGTGACTCTGCAGCCTTCGCAGAGTTTTTTGGCTTCCAATAAAAAAACCCATGCGTTAGTGCAGTCAAAAAATGTCAATTGCAGCAAACTTAAGGTTGCAGCCTAGTACACCACAACTGCTACGTCCTTTTTAATTCAGCATCATGGACACTCCCACAAATATATTCTAACTATTTTCCCACGCCATTGAAAATAAAGTAAATAAGAATGCAGGAAAGCCTTTGTATATTCGGCGATATTTCTAGGTGATTGTAGGTACGGGATAACATGAGGGCGCGTGTGTGAATTGAAGGGCATTTTTAAAATGGTTTGTCACTCAAAACCATTGTAGAACTAGTATTTATTCCATAGTACAGTTACACGTACCTCGGTGTATAGCTGATAGCATTCATACAACAGATTAGTAATTGAGAACACGGCAATGCAAATCTCATATGTTTGGATACATTGGAAAAAAATACCCTGAAAAAGCAACATATAGAAAGCTCATCACGACAGGTGAAAGGTTAAGTATGATTTTAAATACTTAAAAGTATTTTCACTGATAGTTTCATGATGTGCGTATACGTACGGTTTTTTTTAAGCCATACTCATGCATGACATACATGTAATGAGAAAATATTCCAACAAAAATAGCGTAAACAAGGGCACCCAGATAGAAGAAGTTTACTCCAACTTTCCTCCTACAACAATATTAAAACAATATATGGATGCTACGACACAATAAAATGTTACAACACATTTGTTATAATCTTATCCATCTATTCATTCAGTCCTTAATCGATCCATCGATCCATTCATTCTTTCACTAATTAACAATCCAACCAAACCAACCATCCATCCATCCATCCATCCATTCATCCATCCATCCATCCATCCATCCATCCATCCATCCATCCATCCATCCATCCATCCATCCATCCATCCATCCATCCATCCATCCATCCATCCATCCATCCATCCATCCATCCATCCATCCATCCATCCATCCATCCATCCATCCATCCATCCATCCATCCATCCATCCATCCATCCATCCATCCATCCATCCATCCATCCATCCATCCATCCATCCATCCATCCATCCATCCATCCATCCATCCATCCATCCATCCATCCATCCATCCATCCATCCATCCATCCATCCATCCATCCATCCATCCATCCATCCATCCATCCATCCATCCATCCATCCATCCATCCATCCATCCATCCATCCATCCATCCATCCATCCATCCATCCATCCATCCATCCATCCATCCATCCATCCATCCATCCATCCATCCATCCATCCATCCATCCATCCATCCATCCATCCATCCATCCATCCATCCATCCATCCATCCATCCATCCATCCATCCATCCATCCATCCATCCATCCATCCATCCATCCATCCATCCATCCATCCATCCATCCATCCATCCATCCATCCATCCATCCATCCATCCATCCATCCATCCATCCATCCATCCATCCATCCATCCATCCATCCATCCATCCATCCATCCATCCATCCATCCATCCATCCATCCATCCATCCATCCATCCATCCATCCATCCATCCATCCATCCATCCATCCATCCATCCATCCATCCATCCATCCATCCATCCATCCATCCATCCATCCATCCATCCATCCATCCATCCATGTACCATCCATCTGTCATTCCGTCTATTCATCTATCAATACCATCAATCCTTATTGCTGCCTTATTCCAGGAAACACCTTCTTTTAAATAGAATAACCTAAATCAAACAAATAAGAGAAATGAACAACTGTGATACGTCAAGATCACGTACCATTTGGTTCCCATCAGTGTTTTCGTCACGGGATGACGTAACAGTTCTTCTCTTCCATTATCCAACATCACCTGTAACCATAGCAATATTTATAAAGTGTCTGTTGAATTATCAGTTATCTAGAGGTGGTTGTATTTACCTTGGGACCAAAGTATCTTTTGCCATCTTTGTCTCTCTCTTGATCAGGATGTGGACAAAGGAACTGAAAATCATATTCTACCTGAAATAAGAAAAGACAAAAACATCTATAACAACAATAGATAAAATAATTAACAATATAGCGAATTAGTATAAATACAAAGGTGATTATACAAAATCGCGCGCTCTGATTGGTTTTCTATCTCGGATTATCAGCCGATAATCACCTTTTCGGACAAAATGGCTGTCAGCAGTCGTTTCGCGTGACCGTCGCGCTTTTAAAAAATAAAATATTTTCACTTTCAATGTTGTTTCCTTCTTTCTTTTTTGAAATAATCACCTTTTTATTTATACTAAAACAATTATTCACCTCAGGCTCAGTGATTATCGATGAATATTTACCTTGCAGCTCGAAGACTCGCCGCTCGGCAAATATTCATCGATAATCACTTCGCCTTCGGCGAATAACTGCTAAATATTTAATACAAATATGCATTCAAACCTCTAAGGTTTTATATAGCAAGATTGCATTTAAGGTGGCTCCTGATAATCATATTTCTGATTTGGAATCGCGATCGGAAATAATTACATCTAACATCCATTCGAAAATCTGATCAATCCAATTAAGGTAATTTAACGATTCAAAACTGAAGTATAGCCAGAAAAAAACTTCTAAGGAGACACCTTAAGTTACAACAGTTCAAATTCCAAATTGCTGTCTTTTTTTCCAGAAGCACGTGACAGGGATAAGACAAGACGTGACAGAGATAAGGCAAGACGTGACAGGGATAAGGCAAGACGTGACAGGGATAAGGCAAGACGTGACAGGGATAAGGCAAGACGTGACAGGGATAAGGCAAGACGTGACAGGGGTAAGGCAAGACGTGACAGGGATAAGTCAAGACGTGACAGGGATAAGACAAGACGTGACAGAGATAAGGCAAGACGTGACAGGGATAAGACAAGACGTGACAGAGATAAGGCAAGACGTGACAGAGATAAGGCAAGACGTGACAGGGATAAGACAAGACGTGACAGAGATAAGGCAAGACGTGACAGGGATAAGGCAAGACGTGACAGGGATAAGGCAAGACGTGACAGGGATAAGGCAAGACGTGACAGGGGTAAGGCAAGACGTGACAGGGATAAGTCAAGACGTGACAGGGATAAGGCAACACTTACCGAGTAGGTAATGTCAGTATCTACACACGTGGACTCTTTCACGCACTTATCTAGTACAGCCTACAGTATAACAAAAAAATGATATTATTAAACTGTTAATGTTTATGTCACGAGCAGCGCACTGATCTGATTCTTGTGGTTCTGATGAAATTCATCTCATTCAAAATATTTTCATGTTAAGGCAATGGGCTCGCGCAAATTTAACCGATAGATTTTCCTATAATTTTGCATATAGATAGTTTTTGAGATGGATAAAACAGAACAACAACAAAAATCGGGGGTCATCGACATAGATTTTGCGCTATGTTAGCTTGAACACGGCACTCCCCAGCGAGTCTAGAACGAAAACAACGCTTCTCAAAGTATTACGTCTAGTTTAATTCTGGTGGCTGCAATATGAAAAACAGAGGCTTTCAGAGGTACTAAAGTAAATAAACTTCCTTGAAAAACAGTTTAATGTCACAAAGTTCAGGAAAAATGCTAAGTTTTGACATTTCCAACTTGAAAAACAGTCGAAATTACGTGCGAATGTCAAGTCTTTTTTAGATGATGTTTCACGATTTTCTCGAAAACAAACCAATAGATTTTTATTTTTTTCGATATGTACTAGCTTTAGTTAAAAGACATCGAATTCAGGAAAAATTTTTATAGGTCACCGTATTCATTTACAAGATATAAGTCGTAAAGCAACGCAAAATGAAGAGCGACAAACGGAAAGCACACAGGTAGCCCAATCCATGGGTTTCGTCGCTTATGCCTCGAGTCATCGAACATACACAAAATGACTGCCATGCGACTAATTGTCAAGTTATATAAATACAGTGTATTGTTTCACATTTTGGTCAATATATTATACAATTCTAAATAAATAAAAAAAATGCGCAGAAAGATGCGCACGAGTGCGCGAGCCCATTGCCTTAATCGTGATGCTGAGGCTGTATGCTAAGCAAGGCAAGAAGTGGACCCAAAACTCATTTGCTTTCGTTCAAGGCTCCATGTCAACTCTACTGAAGGTTCAACTGAGAGTCTCTTACCTTGGCTAAAGTCGGAAACTTTTCGATTATTTTCTTCATGGGAGTCACTTTATCTGTCTTGGTGTTTAACATCACATCTCGCCATCTTACAAAAAAAGTCTAAAATCAGCGCCAAGCAGCTTATAATGCGCTAGGTTATCATTTTATCCCACAAAAAAGCCATTAAGAATGCAACGAAGGAGAACCATTGTTGTTCGTCGGTTCAATGGGACTGGATAAAGTAATTATACAATGCTTTCTCGTATCACACCGTGGAATATCTCAAATGCCGTTTCTTGTTTCAATGGGACTGGATAAAGTAATTATACAATGCTTTCTCGTATCACACCGTGGAATATCTCAAATGCCGTTTCTTGTTTCAATGGGACTGGATAAAGTAATTATACAATGCTTTCTCGTATCACACCGTGGAATATCTCAAATGCCGTTTCTTGTTTCTCGCCAACATGTTGTATACTGAAGCAAACATATAGGTATTTCATGCAACAACATCTGTGTTGATTTAAGTCAGGGCACGGCTAACTAAGGGTACAGTTCGATGGAATTGCAATAAAATTGGAAAATCCAGAGAAAAACCCTCGAAGCAAGGAAAATACCTAATAAACTCTGCGTACATGTCTTACCGAGTGCAGAAATCGAAACCGAGACCCCAGATGAGAGACGCGAATGCGCTACAAGCCAGCATCGATTCCCAAAAAAATCCTTCCAACTTTGTAATCTCATTCTTTCCTAATTTTCATCCCAAGAAGAGGTTTACGTTTGGTCCCGATGAATGGATCTTAAGGACATGATTGCATTACCAAACATTATTTACTTGGTTGGCTTCCATCGATTGTCCAAGGTCCATTAATACTTACTTTTTGTGTTTAATGATCTCAATACATATGGTCAGCTGATTGTTGTTGAGTGCTGTATCCAGCGCGCTAAAGCCATAGGCACACACTGAGGTTATGTCAGCACCAAACTGTAGTAAAGTCTTAAACACATCAAGCTTGCCCTCATAAGCAGACACGATGATGGGTGTTTTCTGTACAAGAAAATTTCTAATCAATAACAAAGATTGTAGGAATAATTGTTGAATATTTTGTTCTGTCAGTAACCAGTTAATCTTACAGAACCAGGACAAATGTGACTCGAGGACTTGGTACGTTGCTAAGTACGTAATTCCCCCACAAATTCGATAGTTTCTTGAAATGATTAAAAAACAAACGAAAACATTTGGAGAGTCTGGAGCAGCCATTTTGAAAAGCATCCAAGTTTATAGAAGCTGAATTAGATTAGAATAACATACATATTTTGGCTTTCTTCTGGTTTACTTAATAAAAAATATTCCATTTTAATTTTGAAGCACCTGTAAAGTCATTCCAAGATACAATGGGCCGCTTTTCAAAATGGCCGCCATGGCTTCCAAAATGTTAGATCGCGCCTACCCTGTATTTATCAACTGCATTAATATCTGCACCATACTCCAACAGCACTTTGGTTGCAAGAGGACACCCTGATTTGACAGCATGGAACAGAGGAGTTAACCGAAGATCATCCCTGAAAACAAAAACCATCCGCTATTAGTTGGCTATATTATCTGATTAACAATTTTGTCCTGTGTGGTCCATGACTATTTGGCATTGTTTCGTGACAGTGAGAGGTCTAACTTTTCTGCTTTGGACAAACAAGACGAGCAGTGATTAGGTGCCAAACCTCAAAATTAACCTTTTTTTGCAGCCAACTAGAATTTGGTTCACTTGTTTGTTTATGTAGCTATAGCTGTAGTTAAGATGAATGTAATGTTGGACTGGGATAGGTTAGATTTCTTTACTCTAAATTCCATGACGACAATAAACTGTAAAACATTGATCAGCATGGTCATTCTTATTCCTGTACGTTATGCACAATGATAATCCAGGGTCATTCTTATTTCCATATTCTCATCGAGTCTAATTCACTTCCATTCTTATTCCTATACAATCATCCTTATTCCTTTACGTTCATTCGACCTGATTCAGGTCCATTCTTATTCCTGTACGTTATCCAATCTGATTTACGATCTAAAAAGATTTAAATTTTGCATTCCTATTCAAATCGGTTGTTATTTCTGTACTTTACACTGCACAGTAACGGTGTGGGATTGGCAACATTCGATGAATTAATTAAGCCAATTGTAGTTTTCTACAAGACAGTATACTCAAAGTGCTTTCACTGGACACCCATAAGAATTTCTTCGTTTTACTGATCAATCAATCAATCAGGAGTTTTTCTCTCATCTAAAGAAAACTGCGTTTCATGTTTTCACCAACCTGTAATCTATGTCTGCTCCTTTTTCTAGTAGCAGCCTACATGCTTCGGAACGGCCATTGGAAGCCGCCAGGTGAAGAGGGGTTTGAGAACGATTGTCTGGATGGTTAACAGTAGAAGGCAATGCTTGTAGAAGCGCACGAATGCTGACCACAATACCACTCCTACAACAATGAGGATGATGTAAACAAAACTTTGAAAAAAGTAAATGTTTTTATTGTCTTTGTTGCGTATTCAAACTTCAAAACAAACTTTCATGAAACCTTCATTTATATGAGTGCTTATTAGAATGGTTCCGTCATTTGTTTTTGCATATAGACAAGTGCGCAGCTTACGATATGTGATACTTACATAGCAGCATAATGCAGAGGTATCTGCTCGTTATTATCAAAGGCAGCAAAGTCTGCACCAGCTGCATGCAACAGATTGACTATCTGTTAAAAGAAATGAAATTAAATTAAAAGAAATATGCGGTTGATTCATATTGAGTTACGTCGTTTTAGTGTCGCACTTTGTTTGCACTTCACTACTGAGCTTGTGGTGGGTGGAAGAGGGGTGTAAAGTCTAAAGACAATAATATGCAAATTAGGGTGCTTCTTACCTGAGCTGCATGCTTGCATCGCACGGCTACGTAATGCAATGGCGTCTTCCCGTAAGAGTCTTTGCTGTTTATCAGGCTTTTAGCTCCATTCTAAATCACATTAGACGGGTTAAATAGGTTATTGGGGGGTATGAAATGCATAGCATAACATTGCGATGTGCGCTAACCAACTAAGCGAGGAAGTAATCAACCGACCGACCAAACTATCTATCCAACTATCGGACCGACAAATCGACTAGGTAACTGACTAACATACCTACAAATTATCGAGCTACCGACCGATCGGCCTATTAATCGACCGCTCAACCATCCAGCCAACTAACCAACCGACCGACCGACTGACCGACCAACTGAGCAACCAACATATAGTTTACCAACAACCTACCCATCGATATATTGATATGCCGACCGGCAACCAAGCAAGATGCAAATAACCAATTAACGAACCAAACCAACCAACTAACAAATCAACCAGCAAACAAATCACTAGGTAAACAAGCAGTTAAAGCCAACAATGAAAGTAATCCGGACAAACATGGCAACTAAACAGTTAGTACTCCGTACCTCAAGAAGAATCTTGACTGTTTCTGGATCAGAACAAGCAGATGCTATGTGAAGACAATTCCTCCACTGGTTATCCACCTGGTCAATCAAAGCACCTCGCGAGAGAAGAAATCTAAAACAAATGAAGATCATATGCACATCATAATCAGAGAGTTTTTGCCATCAATCCCCTTCATTGAAAAAACATTTTTCAAAAAATAGTTCAGAAAGTTGAAGCGAAAAATAGGCTTGCGCCACTTTAAGCGAATTATATTTTCAAAATTGTTAAATAAAAAACCCGGGTTTTTAGTGTTGTTTATAAAACGAGCTTGAGTGTTTTATCGGTGATATACTCCTTCGTGATCCATGATTTCAATTGTGTTCTCCTCATAAAATATACATGGTTTGTTAAGCTGTTTAATAAACTCACAGATCGTGTTTTTTCTGGTCTAAAACCACTCGATTTCGTCTCGTGTTTCAAACCCGATAAAAACACTCCTGCTCGTATATCAAACAGTACTTAATATCTTACTCAATGGCTTTGTGTTTTCCACGTTCAACAGCACACATCAATGGAGAAGGACTTCCACTACCCGGTGGGGAATTGAGCTGGGCACCCTGTGGACAAAACATGATATGGCCCTTACCGGTACCAATGAGGCCAAGTGGCTTGGACACTTATAGTGCTGACACTCGAACCATCAATACTTCGAGGCTTTTTCATAACTATTCAAATAGCGCTCTCCATAAACAAAAAAAGGAATCAAACACTTTTTAGGCGCCATCAAATAGTAACAAACAACGGAAGTTTATTTCTAATCTTCACATGTTATGAACTGCTAAATCACATAATTGTATGCAGGTCATTGTGATTGGATGACGCATAAAAAATGTTTCATCTCTTTTTCTATGGAGAGCGCTGATTGGATAGTTATAAAAAATGTATTAAAAAAGACCTTGAAGTTTTCGCTCGCGGACTCGCTTGTTCGCGATATGATATGGGAAACTCGTGAATATAAACGATATCAAGCTCTTAACATGTGATGATCTCTATATATTTAGCAAATACAACTATCTAAAGTCTATATGTAACTGAACAAGAATACAGACATCAGTAATTATACTAATAAAACCAGTCTTCCATGAATACCATGCCTTGTATTAGTTAATCGATGAGTTCATAAGTCGACAGAATTCGTTAAGAGATTCCCCTTGCCTTACATTATTTGGTAAGCTGTTCCATAACACAGCACCACTATAACTAAACGTATTTTTGAAGAAGTTGGTTCGCGGCAATGGGATAGCTAATTTGTCAGCGGATTCTCGGAGAGTGTAAGATTTGTATTGAGTATCTTCAAAATAGGGGAAAACTGCTCCGATTTGGGGAGAGGGTGCGCACCCCCTGCCCCCTCTCCTGGATCCACCCCTGGCTTAGATGATAAGGGGGATCATTGAACGTGAACAACAAAAACATCAATTAGTTTTTCAAAGAGATTTCCAGCGATGAGGTATTAAATCAAAAACAAAACAAAAATTCAAGCTGATAAAAAAGAAAAAAAAAATATGTGGGATTCGAACCCACGTCCACCGTTACAATTTGTAAAATAGATATCTCGCGGTGCCATACCCCCGAGACCCCGGATGATCCGCAGAGCTGGGCCGTCGTATGGACTTTGGACCTGACGGCAATTAAATCCTCCTGCCCTTATAGTACGGATTACGCAGAAAAATGTTCTAGCCGAGGCATCAGGGAAGAGATCAGCCGGCCTGTTCTTAATTACCCAACCAAAGGTCTTGGAAAAGCATTCGTAACGGTAGTTTTTTGATAAGATCCTTTCTCGAGGTAACATGTCCTTAACTTACCTCATCTAAAAGGTATTCCATAATGTCAACGTGTCCTTCCAAAGAAGACCTATGGTGCAAGTAGAATTTTAAGAAAAAAATATAAGGCTAAAAAAATTGATTTTATCAACTAATTACAAAATTAAAACGAACGTTTTCGACTCTATAATACCTTCATCAGTACATTAGGAATGCACGGGAAAGGTAGAGCGCGTTCCTTAAAATGATGGCAAACTTCCAAGAAGAAAAGCTTCGTCAATTTTTCTTCCTAATTAATGCCCTTAGTTTCACTTCCGCTGATAAGAGATCAGAAATGACATGGGCAGTGTTGATTTCGTCCTTGAGAAATACAACTTACCCTTCTAGTGGAAATCAACACAAAATTTAGTTAAATTTTTAGGGATGCAGCTTTTTTTTCATAGCAATAAAAATGGCCTCCACGTTGAATGATAACAAAATATATCAATAAATTCACCTTAAAATAGGTGTCATCCCATCACCGTCTTCAATATTAATGTCTGTATGTTTGTTGCCCATTAACATCTTGAGAATACAGAGATTACCAGATACAGCAGCAAGGTGTAAGGGAGTTTGTAGCGACGCCTGTTAAAGTGACATAATATCTACACTGATATATGTTGTAATGGAGACATAGAGATATCAGTCAATCAGTCAATCAGTCAATCAGTCAATCAGTCAATCAGTCAATCAGTCAATCAGTCAATCAGTCAATCAGTCAATCAGTCAATCAGTCAATCAGTCAATCAGTCAATCAGTCAATCAGTCAATCAGTCAATCAGTCAATCAGTCAATCAGTCAATCAGTCAATCAGTCAATCAGTCAATCAGTCAATCAGTCAATCAGTCAATCAGTCAATCAGTCAATCAGTCAATCAGTCAATCAGTCAATCAGTCAATCAGTCAATCAGTCAATCAGTCAATCAGTCAATCAGTCAATCAGTCAATCAGTCAATCAGTCAATCAGTCAATCAGTCAATCAGTCAATCAGTCAATCAGTCAATCAGTCAATCAGTCAATCAGTCAATCAGTCAATCAGTCAATCAGTCAATCAGTCAATCAGTCAATCAGTCAATCAGTCAATCAGTCAATCAGTCAATCAGTCAATCAGTCAATCATCGTTGCTTTCGCAACGAAGTTGGTCTTGGTGGAAGCCATAATAACGATGATAAGGAGGATGAGGATGAGGATGAGGATGAGGATGAGGATGAGGATGAGGATGTACGTACAGGATGTACGTACAGGGCTTTGTCTGGGATTTCAGTTCCAAATTAGATAATATTCAATTCATAATGATTTATTAAAATTTGTTGGCTATTTAACCAAAGTTCAGAAAATCAAAGTTATACCATTTTTGATTTCATACCTGCCAGGAACACGTGGTTGCACCATAATCAATACATAGTTTTGTTGTCTAACAAAAAAGAAAGCAAATACATTACTAACCAAACATGCATGATAAAGATAGTACTAAAGATATTAAAGAAATCTAAAGGTTTTTGTTTGACTTACAGGGCAGTGTCCATATTTGACGGCCAGGTGCAGACACGAGTTACCATAGTGATCAGCCATGTCTAGAAGTGACGTTGTATTCATCTTACAGCCTCGTGCTTGGAAAGAAACTAAAGTTAACATTTCTTGCTACGTGCGTACTAGCACCGAGAAACCATTATAAACAACGTGGATTAATATGTACTTATTGACTGAGTGGGAGGTCCGAACGGGAAAATATTTGGCTCAAGGTCCTGAAGTACGGAACGAGCGCAGCGAGTTCCGTGCCAAGGACCGAGAGCCAAATATTTTCCCGTTCGGACCGACCTTAACTCAGTCAATAAGCATTTTATCATATGACCACATATAAAAAATTGATTTCAAAGCGTTTTTAATAAATGCGAATCAAAATGCGTAGTTTTTACATGATTGACGGCAGCGAGTCCGAACGGCGAGTCCGAACGGGAAATTATTACACTTTTCGGAAAAGCGTACTTTGTTTGCTGACGACATTTTCCCCAAAGGTTTTTTTTAGAATCACGCGTACAGTGAAATACGGTCATATGATAAATAGGGTTACTCTACTGAAGAATGTTAGAGATGCAAATGTACATCTTTAGACCTTAGGCCAGGTTCAAACATCGAACTTCTCATGAGCCGAACCTAATACCGTGAATTAAGTTCATGAGAAGTACGACGTCTGAATCAATCAGTTAAGTCAACAAATTATATTAAGGTCGTTATACACAGCCGTTAAGATCGACTGAAGCTGTCGGGAATTACGACTTTAGATCGACTTTGATTCAAACGACAAACTTTCTCATGAGCCGAACCTAATACCGTGAATTAAGTTCATGAGAAGTACGACGTCTGAATCAATCAGTTAAGTCAACAAATTATATAAAGGTCGTTATACACAGTCGTTAAGATCGACTGAAGCTGTCGGGAATTACGACTTTAGATCGACTTTGATTCAAACGACAAACTTTCTCATGAGCCGAACCTAATACCGTGAAATAAGTTCATGAGAAGTACGACGTCTCAATCAATCAGTTAAGTCAACAAATTATATAAAGGTCGTTATACACAGTCGTTAAGATCGACTGAAGCTGTCGGGAATTACGACTTTAGATCGACTTTGATTCAAACGACAAACTTTCTCATGAGCCGAACCTAATACCGTGAATTAAGTTCATGAGAAGTACGACGTCTGAATCAATCAGTTAAGTCAACAAATTATATAAAGGTCGTTATACACAGTCGTTAAGATCGACTGAAGCTGTCGGGAATTACGACTTTAGATCGACTTTGATTCAAACGACAAACTTTCTCATGAGCCGAACCTAATACCGTGAATTAAGTTCATGAGAAGTACGACGTCTGAATCAATCAGTTAAGTCAACAAATTATATAAAGGTCGTTATACACAGTCGTTAAGATCGACTGAAGCTGTCGGGAATTACGACTTTAGATCGACTTTGATTCAAACGACAAACTTTCTCATGAGCCGAACCTAATACCGTGAATTAAGTTTATGAGAAGTACGACGTCTGAATCAATCAGTTAAGTCAACAAATTATATAAAGGTCGTTATACACAGCCGTTAAGATCGACTGAAGCTGTCGGGAATTACGACTTTAGATCGACTTTGATTCAAACGACAAACTTTCTTATGAGCCGAACCTAATACCGTGAATTAAGTTCATGAGAAGTACGACGTCTGAATCAATCAGTTAAGTCAACAAATTATATAAAGGTCGTTATACACAGCCGTTAAGATCGACTGAAGCTGTCGGGAATTACGACTTTAGATCGACTTTGATTCAAACGACAAACTTTCTCATGAACCGACCCTAATGCATACATTATATAGAGGATGTTTAACACTTATTGACTGAGACCGTGGGAAACAGCGTGTTTAGTCGGAGGCGTAGCCGAGGGAAACATCGCCGTCGACGGAACCACAAAACACTGACACTGCATTCCCAAGGTTCTAGTCAATAAGTGCTTTTTTATATACCAACTGTCAAAGAACACACACACAAAAAAAACGACTTTTTTAATTATTGACCGTAAAAACTTTTCCGGTGAAATCACTTCCGGTTTTGTTATTTCCCGGTAGATATCATATTATTGCCCGCTGAGAGGCGTTGCCGGGGAAACACCAATTTTTTTCCCCTTCACGTGATACCCCTCGCCCCATCAGAGTACGAGAAAAATGGACTTTCACAGTTGGTATATAACAATGAAATTTCGATCCTCAAAAAATTCCTTAATCCCTTAATTCAATCATACGACCCGATCCCTCCGTCTTCGGTGATCACTGATTTGGAGTACTGATATGTGATCCCGATACAAGCATGTGATCCCTGATCCCCAATCCCCAATGAGAATGCTCGCGGTTACGACATGGTAAGTACCTACTTTGATTTGTTTCGCAATCATTAGCAGAAAGTTTTCTAAAAAATATGGATCTAATCATACCTGTATCAAGAAGTGTTTTTAATACTTTTGTGTTTCCTTCTCTCGCTGCAAGATGAAAAGCAGTGAATCCGTCGTTATCTTGTGCTTTGATGTCGATACCGTGAAAAAGCTGCGGCGAAAGAAAAATAATTGACAAAAAAGTTGTCGACATGTGCATTAAAAGTTTGTTTTCCTTCTTTGTGAGAATAACAGAAACGAATAACTCGCGCCAACATACATGTAGCTGGTCACTAATACATAGTGTTGGTTGCGACCCCTGATGCACGCCTTCCAACATCGCCGTCTTTCATGGGTTGATATAAGGTTTGTGAGCCTTTGACATTAATGTTTATGTGCCAAATATTTTGACAATATTTATATGGAGTTATTTCACTTTGCTTTGTTGGAAAAGCCAGTAGTTTTCTGGTTGTTGAGTGGCAATCGACCAAAAGAAGTAAAGTCATCAGATATGTTCACGCATTCCATCAATACTGAATCGGATGTATGGAGTTATTTTGAAGTCATGATCAAAGTGGCTTACCAGCAACTCAGCACACAAGGAATCTCCAGCCTGAGCCGCCATGTGCAGAGCAGTAGTTTTATCAACGTCAACAACATTCACATTCATCTTGCCTTCTGTCAAAAGAAGCTGTGAACAAAACAAAGTACATGATAAACGGTACAAGACAATGAAAACTGAAAATTGACGATTAGAATCGTTGTTAAACAGGGGAAAACGTGTCTCTCTAAAGAGGAGTCAGTACACGACTCAGAGCTGACCATAGAGATAACACGACCCAGTATGAAAGAAAGCAAAGACTCACACGTGTAAAGCAAAAACTACAGCAAGGAAAAATTGTTTAATACCTATATGCATACGACTTAACTTTACTGAAATCCATTACAATTTGAGTTGGGGTTCCTGCTTTCTATAAAGGCCTAGTTGTTTGATCATAGAAGTATTTGACGATATACTGTTGGGATTTTAGACTGTACTTGTTGTTCACACTCACCCCAACAACTTTATGATGGGTTCTACGCGTAGCATGGTGCAGAGCTGTTTGTCCATAACAGTCCTTGACGTTGACATTCGCTCTACTCCGTATCAACTCACGACAGGACTCGATGGCATTGAACTTGGCTGCGCAGATCAGAGGTGTTATTTTCTGTATCTTTTCGGATCCCTTGACTTCCACGTCTAAAAACATGAAAATACAGAGCTGACCATTAAAAAAAAATAATGTAGGTCGATTGGCGCACCCTTTGCTATTCATTTTCTCCTCCAGAGAGCCATTGGTGCGCTGTGTACTTTTGTGCATAAGAGCTTCATTGAGTTGGGTTAGGATACTTTTTACTATATCTCTAAAACTTCTTGAGCGCTAATTGGCTGATACTATGTTCGATGAGAGGACAGACATATAAAAATGACGTCATTGTCACGCAACTCTCGTGGTTCCACTGTAGTTTGGGCCATTTGCTGACGCCATCCTATGTTCGACAAGGGTACAGACCATAGAAAAGTCACTTCGATTGTCTTACGCATGACCATCGTGGATGGACGTATGAACCTCTTACTTAGCAGAGAGCGGCGCATAGTCAATGCAATATATTGTAGCCAATATTTAAGTCCCGTCCAAAGATATCGAATGGGCTAGTATAAGCTGTTTTTATTACGGACTGACTAGAAAAACCCCAGGCTCACATTGGGATGACCCACCATCCATTTTCTTTTGGTTCACGAACACTTAGAAATGAAGGCAGACATTGTGCATATGTATGTGACATCTCTTGATCATTTCCCATGTAACAATAGACCTCTTTACCTTGCATTGGGTGTAATGTTTTCCCATTTCAGACCACGTGTCATTCCCTTGAGAATAAGATGTTTATTTGGGTTGTATCCATATTCATGTATCTTCTCATGCACAACACTTAACAAAAATGACACTCAAGAGAATGACACGTGGTCTGAAATGGGAAAACATTACGCCCAAGGTAAAAAGATATATTCCATATCAGTGAAACCAACTTCTGAATAAAAAAATCATAAAATCTCCTCATTGCCAAGAATAAGAAACCAGTGATTTTTTTACCGTAAGTTAATTATTTAGCAATTATCGGATGAGGCTGAGTATGATATGAAAAATTATGCATAACGAGGAGAGTGTTATCTGCCGAAGCTGTAGGCTGAGGCGGATAACACTCTTCGAGGTATGCATAAATTTTCATATCATACGATAGCCGAATCCAATAATTGTTTTATTATTTATTCAAAATATTTTCAGTGTAAACTCGGCTTCAGATAAGTTTGCAAACCTTCCCTGTTGGGAAACCATCTTTGTTTGGCGGCTATGATGACGTCAATCGTCCAATAATTAAAAAAATTGTTGGACGAATGACGTTTGTTTCCAAATTTGGCCAATCAGAAACGGGGAAATATTTTGAATAAATAATAACATGAAATGAGGGACTATTAAGAGAGCGACCACTGACCTGCTTCCGCCTTTAACAGCATTTTAACAATCTCCACGTGATTTGAACGAGCAGCGTAGTGTAGAGGAGCCATTCCATCATCGTCTAAATCATTGATCGTTTTCAAATTTCCTCTCAGGAGTTTTGCAACGATGTCTATTTGCCCATCTCGACATCCCTGTAAATAACGTGGATCAATATGAATATTTTGATTTTTTTGATAGTGCAAAGATCTTATGTTGAGTCGGTAATCAGTGACACAGCGGTATTTTTCGAAGTCGAAATAATGTATTTTTAGTTTTTTTCCTCTTTGACCATGAACCGCTGACATATTGGAGCGCTAGCTTTCCCGTCCAAATTGTCTTTGCTTGAGAAGTACAGTTTGTGCAACAGTTTGTGGGGTAAAGGAGCATAAGGAATAAGTACTCCATACTGGTCAGTAGTTTGGCCAAAACAAGTGTTGATCCTCTCTCTAGGGATGATAATTCCCTAGACTGTAGTGGCATGACAAAGAGAGGTGATAATCCTCTCTCAATCTAGGGGGGATAATCCCCTAGGCCGCCGAGGGGTGATCCCCTCCAAGGGAAGGTAATCCCCTGGGATGCAGTGGTTTGGCAAAGAGAGGTGATAATCCTCTCTCAATCTAGGGGGGATAATTATAAGTAATAGCATGACTTAGGGGTGATCCCCTCCAAGGGAAGGTAATCCCCTGGGATGCAGTGGTTTGGCAAAGAGAGGTCATGATCCTCTCTTAATCTAGGGGTGTCCCCTATGCCGCCAAGAGGTGATAATCTCCTAAAGTTAGTCCCGATAGTTCCCATGGCAACAGAGGCAGAGGGGTACAGACCCCAGGAGTATAGCAGCCATGAGTCTATGGGACAAAAGGGTGACCAGTATGGGAGCACCTAATCCCCAACCTTGGTTTATTTTCACAAATAAGATCTCAATAAACTTAAAGCTATCCTTAGAAGCTATACAAGTAGTATGTTCTCAATGTATTATCGGAGTTCATATTGTCCATGTACCCGGCAAGATAACATTGATTGACTGTATCCACTAGTTGAGTTAACTATATACATTGTCATCTGATGAGAATATTACATTAAATCATTAAAGATATACTGCTAAAAATAGGGTGGGTGGGAGGGAAATCTCAGTTGTAGATCTCTCAGTTCTATCGTTGCGCCAATTTTCATGCTTGCAACCAAAAACTGAACAATTCTGCACCATATTCCTGCACTAGAACTCCTATTTATGCTATCAAGATAAAATTTTAACAACAGCGATGACGTCATAGAGGATCTACCCGAATTACATTAAAGTAAAACGTGGTCAACAAAAACAGGTGGTGATTATTTCCAAGAAAAGAAGTTGGAGACATTTAGGTTGACATAAATAAAAAATTGAATGAAAAAATCTTCTGTTACATTCAACCAATATTGCAGCTGTGTGATATCATGAATTAAATCCATTCATGAGATCTAACGTAAATATCCTAAACTCCAATGGATTATTGTTTACAGAGTCCGTCAGCAGTCACAGATATTTATAATATGAATATAAGCAATCTGAATAAAAGATGACAAGTTTACAGAGTAGTTCAAACAGAAGAGAAGCGCTGGCAATGCAATTAAATTATTGGCAAGATAATAAGGAGTATTTAGACAGAAGTTGTGAGGGGTCTTTCCTGTTTGAATGGGTAATCATTGGATGGGTTTATTTGTACTGTCTCGTATCAATCAAAGTAGTGGTTGGACTTGGGAACGAGAAATGAATACATGAGATGAAGGGAATAAAATATAATAATGTTTGCCCATCAAACAGGAAAGACCCCCGAAGGCAACACTGACTGAAAATTATAGAATCGACAATTAAAACATGCAGAATTTTCTTTGAAATTTATATATGACCTCCGTTTTTACAAGTCAAAATTGGGGGTAAAAGGATTTGCTTTCGACTATGATGATGGTTCAGCTTTAGCAAAAGTTAGTTGACCGGCAACTTTGTCAGTCGGGGAATTCGGCACGGTTTATGAAAATTAAAAATGAACGATCGCGGCTTGTGGAAATTATCAAGCGTTCAAATTAAAAAAAAATTCACGATTCACGACGTTTAGAACATGTTCATCACAAATCACCAAAATTTAAAAAAAAACGTTCACGATTTCACGTGAAAACCCCTTACCGCCCCTGTAACAACTTGTTATTGCTTAAGATCGCTTTTTACTCCTGCTTATTGGTTGAATGACTCAGCATTTTACTGATTACTCTAAAAGATTAATTTATAATTTGAATATAATTACATATAAATGGTTCGTGAGGAATTGTAATGAACTGAAAAATAACTCGATGACGTAAGCAATTTCACATGTCAAATCACCAAGACAAGATATGAAGAAGCCCTTGAAAGAATTCTCGAAACATCTCAGTGAAAAACTAATAGAATGTGATGAAAAAAGATTCTTAAGCAGTCTTCTTTGAAATGACAATCCAAATAATGTAAAACGGAGTAGCAGCACTTGACTTGATCATTGATATTATGCTTCCAATATCCGTCTTAAAAATGGGAAATGTGAGATTTGGAACTCTCTGGAATACTGATTTGATGATTTATAGCTGAAATTCACGTCCTCATCTTCAATGTGAATATGTTTTTTCTATGGTCAAATTGCTTGGAGCTCAAGGGTGATATCCCCACCCGGTCAACTCTCCAGGCCGGTTTTCAGGGTGTTGGAATAAATGATGAAAATGTGCTGCCTTCGCAACAGTGTAGTGAGACCTGCCTGAACGTAAATTGGTAAACCTCACTTCCATTTTCTCCTTTAACCTTAACTGATTTGGAAGGACGTAAATATCCACTGAGGAGGTAAAAAAACACTAGCTGTGTCCACCCTGACATGCCCAGGCTTCTAATAAAAATGTTGGATGTTTCTTGATGGTTTATGTGTTTAGGTTCGTAAAGGGGATGCGATGGAGTGCATCAAACACCATCGCGTTTAAGAGAGTCTTAATTCAAGGAAAATCTTTTAAGATTTTAAAAAGCACGAAAATACAAATACAATTCCAATCATATATGTAATTATAATATTTTTGTACACTAATATGATATTTTTGTACACCAACAAATTGCGTTAATCTACTGTAGATAATCTTTCAGAGATATCAGGAAAATAGCTTGAATAATGCTTGCTTTAATAGCGACTTCAAGACTTCAGATTAAAGGCTTCACTAAGAGTCTATTCTACAATATAAAAGTTTATACTGAATTTCTCGAGCTCAGCCACATGAAATGGTTATATTATATAAATCTTGCCCGAGAAAAACAAATCGAAATGAAAGAAATTATCTCGAAGCAGAAAAAACCTGCCTCAGGGTGTTCATTTATCAATGAACGCTTGACATGAGAATCCCAATCGGAAAACATTAAGAGCATGAAAAACGTCAGTAAATAGGAACTAATTTCTGTGCTGTCAATCAAGTACTGCATGTTGAATAACGAAATTGATGTTTTTCGTTATTCTCCAAGGAAAAATTTCAACTAAAACTATTCTTTACTTCTTCTATTTCTGAGCCAGAATTTAATGATACAGCTTGCCTAGTAGGTAATGCTTGTTAAAGGGCTTATCGAGAAATCTTAAAAGCAGTTGATTATAATTTAAGCCGATTCTTTAATAGCTCACCAATGGAAGTTGGTGAAGTCTCCAGCCGGCTTAGCTCTGATGAATTAGTGTCATTCAAAATGATTGATAACTATCAGCCTTTATTTTTTTATTAATCTTTGGCTTGAACTATTTTTTCCTCCAAGATATCAAGCCTCAAGGAATTAAAAGAGACGTCAGTTATGTTCAACTCCTTTCCTGTTTTCAGCTGATTGGCATGAAAAAGCTAGGCTCGATCGTCACTGAGAAGAAAATGTTTATCTGATTATAAGAAAGGGTTGGTTCATTAGTTAAGACTTTACAGGAAGTTCACACACTTATGTTGTAGATGTTATCGTAAAAAAGTAGAGCAATTCCGTCGAGTACTTCCAAGTGCTGCAGGATATCATGGTATATCTGCTTGGTCCTGTTCCTAATGCTCTAAGTGTCGTTCTTAGAATATATATGTCACTGAGTATTCCAAAGTGGTATAAATTTCCATTTCTCACTTCGTCATTCGTTTTCTTTTTTAGTTTGATAACCTTTATTTATGATGACGAGGGACAACATTTGTCACTTATGTAGACGGCTATGCCTTTCCTTCAACCTTATAACCATTTAAAAAATATTTTAGTTCTTTTGATTGTTTTACCCTAGATTTTAGTTTTGCCGTTTTGCCGTGCATGTACAATGACAATGCATGTACAGGTTTGGGTTCCCCGTCCGCTCTAAAATTCCTAGATTCGTCTTTGAGTATCGTAGCTTTAATGGTTATATTGATTGTCTGACTGCTGCCTACACGTGCTGTTGTTTATGATAATGATGATGATGCTGCTGATATTGTTATTGTTGTTGTCGTTGTACGCTGTAGTTGTAAATGATGTTTTCATCTGTTGATTATTCTGTTGCTTTTGTTGTGGTTGTTGATGCGTGATTTTTGGTTGATGTTGTCTTTTGATCAGTTCAGTTTTCTGTTGCTTTAATTGATGTCTGTACGAAGTACAACAGATATTTCCCTTTTCAAAATCGAAGGAAATTTTTCCGATGAGAACGAATATATAATAATCTACAAAGTTACGTTAATTGATGAACAAATTGATGAGTCAGCAAATTAAACACTTCCAAAAGCAGCTCAAAAACCTCAGTTCTGGTGCAGCTTAAACTCGCTTAGCTTTTCCAATGTCACAGGCATATAACTGCATATAACATACCGTATGTCTTTTGTTTGTTTTTGCCCTTTTGAATTCCCCTAAAGGTGACAAAAATAAGAGTCGCCCAATAAAGCCTCGGTTACCGGTGTTTTAATAAAAAGCAAAGCAGACAAAGTACATGGCGGGGAAAAACAAAGATGACAGAACCGCAATATTTTTGCTCTTCAAAACTAGACTATAATATTGAACAAACGGAGATCACTTCTCACTTCTCACTTAAAAGAACCGTACGACCTAATTAATGATTTATGATTAAATTAATGAGATTTTTGTAAGCCGAGTTCTTCAAAGACAGGAATAAACTGAAGATCACCGAAGCAGCTTGTATTAATGATATTGAACTTCGTATTCTAGATTTCTCTCTTTTTCCATTCCATTGTTTATACTTTATATTAACTCGTCTTAAAAAGAATAAGAATGAGATGTTTTCTATTGTTTTTTATTCAGTTATTGAATCCAACTGTGAAAGTTTATGAGAAGTGAAATTTTACATATTTATGTAATACTTTGAGAGGCGAGTCATGATCGAGAAAGTGTTAAAATAAAGTCGAAATTGAAACTAAATGAATAGATTTTATTTGTGCGAAAAAAAAAGCTATGCTTTGTCCGAAAGAAAGCATGTAAATATGATTAAAATTTTATTCAAATTTCACTCGGATTGATAAAAAAATTTCAAGATCTTAAGTCTGTTATGTTACCTTATTTTTTCGCATTATTTTATTGATTCATCTTCGCTGGATCAAGTTAATGTTAATGCTATGGTGAAGCGAAATGAAAATGGAAAAAACTTTAGGCATTTCCAGAAAGGACACTGAGGAAAACAATATTACTTCATATTTGATTTTTATTTGTCTGCTCAAACATGGACAAGAACTTTACCTTAATTTTTCAGGATTTTCAGAATTTCCCCAAACAATTCCCTAATATAATCGAATATCTTGGCTTTGAATGGAAGTGAATTCATTGCTATGGGACTTTTTCTTAAATTTTCAAGATTAAAGTAATCACATATACAAAATGATACTGATAAGTTCTCCTCGCATTTGACAAACGTGTTCCACAGACTAAATTCAATCATTTCATGTTTTTATCATCACATCTATTTGAAGCAGTTTTCTAAGAAGTAATTACTTGCATTATCGTTAAAAGAACATTTTTGTATGTGTCTGAACGGTGCATCAGATAACTTAGAAATAATCTCATATATATAGATGCATCTAAAGATGAACGTACTAAATTCGTAGCCGTGGTTACTGGTTTTTTTAAGTGAGTCTAAATTAAGTCAATAATTTGATTTTTATAAATCTTTGAAGTAAATGACTTGAGACAAAAACAAAACAAAAAAAGAATAAAGAACGGAAAAACGAAACTAACAAGAAAAAAGAGGACAAAGAAAGGAAAAGAGCAAAAGGAAGGAAGGCAGTAAGAGAAGAAGAAGAATTACAAGGAAAAACTAAAGGTCTATACGTTCCATTTTGATAGACAACAAGGCAGAAGCGAAGTGGCACACACACAGAGAAAATAACAACTTACCTGACCAAGTCGTACTCGTCGACAAAGGTTTTTCTCCACCGATTCAGCGATACTTTTCTGCTCATTTGTCGAACTGTCACAAATCAAATTTCTTTTTCGGCCGTTTCTGATTTTCAATAGTGGCATCTTCATGCTTCCTGAAGGCGAATAGTTCTCTTTCTCGCCATTACTTTCTTCGAACAAATTCAAGTCTGACAAAACAAACGCATCATTTTCCAACATCGATATTTCTCCTGACGTCATGACGAAGTTCTTTAATGATTCCCTTTCTATTTTACAGGACGCGAGGCGCCGCGCACAGAAGAACTCTTGTTTGTTGAGTTTGCAACGAATGATTTCATTTATCGATATGTAGTCAGTTTAGAATTACATATTAATGAATTATAACTATTTCTAAACTATCCCAGGTGTCCGGGTTTTACAATAGCAGTAAACATTCTGATTATTGTAATCATAAGATATTGACGTTGAACCGTTGAAAATTAAAGGTGATTGGATGACAAGACTACCCGAGAGTCTGTGAGAGAAATTTGTTGACACAGATTCTTTTGACAACTGTGTGCAAGCTCATCAATTTATACCGGAAGGTTGTACGAGTTAATTTTAAAATTAAATATGGTGAAACTCTTTGCACAGGAATCCCAAGCGATGTATTTTTAGCTTCCAAATCAAAAAGTCGAAGATGTCAAAGAAATGTTTCCTTTCGAATATGTACAGAAAAACAGCCACGCGTGACACCTTATGCCCTTGATATCTTGGTGAAAAGGATTGTAGAATCTAATCATTATCCACAAGGCAAACAATAAATAAAAAATAAATAAAACAAAGTACAATCCACCTGCACAAAGCAAAAGATTTCCCGTCGGCGAAACCATGACTGATTGCCTAAAAGAATACAATTTACTTGACTGTACAAGAAGTAACCACCTCTGGCAAAGTAGATTATAAGTATAGTGAAGTAACACGCGTACTGATATAATCTATCGCTTTATTCTTCAACAACTACTCAGCTCCGTAAACAACATGTTTCCAAGTTTCGAAACGCAGGGCGCACTGATTTTAATAGTCTAGATTTTGCTTGGGAAAAAAAAAATAGAAAAACTCGCTGACAGCCGTTGCTAGGGTAACATCGAAGCTTGCTCACTTTCACGTGATGCCCTCTCGCCCAATCAGAGTACGCGAAAAATGGACTTTGGCATATGGTATATAACAATCTATTTTATAAGATTGTATCTTACATTCTAGTGTACTGGACTTTACTATGCAGTGTCTTTATTATTATTTGCAAACGACTTTTTAAAGATATAAGTGCTCTTGCTATTGCTGGTGTGACATGACTGTTCGTTTTCAAGAGCCCTATGGGACGGACCATTACATATTTGATGGGGGGGGAGGGTTGAGGGGGGAGGGTTTGATTGGGTGGGGGGGGGGTGGGGGTTGCAGGAATTTAAGTTGCACGATATTTATTTTTTGCCTCAACCCCTGCACATTTTTTTTTTGAACATCATTGGTACTTTGCACGATATTTTTTTAACTAGTAAGGAATGATTAATATTATTAATCATACAGACGGAAAAATGACTGATCGGTCAACCAAGAAGTCTTAAATTTCCAGGAATTGAACATGTAAAAAAACATCATACCCTTTCCGAACATGGTGTCTATGACGTCAAACAAGGAGATTGAGAATGTCCCGGATGTTGAAACCCAATAATTTCCTCTAGCAGCATCCGGAACTGGAATGCCCCAGATTTCAAAACACAATCATTTTTTGCTGTTGATGGCCTTTGGAGAAAGGCCGAAATATACGAATTACAAAAAAAAAATGACAAGTCTTCTCGTAATATTGTTTATTAACAATCATTATCACTCATAACATCCGGGACATGCTCATTCTCCTCGTTTGACGTCGTAGACGCCATATTCGAAAAAGGGTATATTACAATTGACTTCGTGACAAGCTTCTTGAAACCACTCTAATAGTGAGGCTGTTTAAGTGAAAGAGATATTAAAGGCTATTACTATTTCAGGATTGAAAACTGATTATTAGGGTTCGAATTCTGTTGGATCTAATTTATTCTGATGTTTACAATAATGCATTATCAGGGATCGTGTAGCGTAATTGTGATTGGGAGTGGGGTAAAGACCGCCAATAATGGCGAGAGAACCTAGGGGGTTTGGGGGCATGCCCTCCCGAAAACAATTGAAAATTGAGGAATCTCGGAAATGCACTTTTCAGTTTGAGGGGCATTAGCAACATATTTATGGTATTAAAGTTTGTGCCATTACCCTTGACCCGTGCTTGCTTCTTTTCCTTTCGCACTGAGAAGCTTAGCGGTTGCGCGATATTTTTTGGAGGTTTAAAAGCTTGCTCGAATTTTTTGGAGGGCATTTACGCGACCCCATCAACGATCTATGGTCCGTCCCTAAGTGGTTAGCTATCGTATTCAAGTGATAGTGGTATATATTTACAAATACCGTCTGGAGACAACCGACCCTGGACGCACATAGCCGCTAACATGGCTCAACACACATTCCTTCTGGTTCTCTTTTTCAATGTCTTTAGAAGAATTAACGGACTGACCGATGCTAAAAAGTTTGACTGCTATCCCGAGCATGGAAACCAAAGTATCTGCGAAGCACGTGGCTGTGTTTGGGAGACTTCGCAAACCAAGGTAAATATGCTAGACTCGCGTTATGCACGGCTAACTCACAGATAGAACCCTGAAACAACCTCTGGGCTGATGTAAGTCAGGGGATGGCTGAGAAAAAGTAACTTTTTTTTCCCCGGCAAAATGTTCAGTTTGGCTTCCGCCAATAAATGAAATTTACTAATCATTAACGGCAAACATGAAACTTCAGTTGACAAGCAAAGAGGAATTAGTGAAAAAGAACCAAAACATTATCCCATTATTATATAAATACATGGATGTCTGCTGTTTGTGCGAAAAAATACAGCGATGAATAATCTGTCTTACTAACAAAGACGGTCGAACACCAAAAAAAAGAAGGTTTTTTTTTTTTGTTTTGTTTTGCAGAAGCTCAAAAACGCTCTAAAAGCGAATGAGGTATTATAAAATTATGCTACTGCTTCGTAAAATGCATTAACGGCAAGAGTTCTACCAGGTTCTGCAGTATGGCATAGATTTTTTTTCTCAAACACTTATTTTTTGATCTTGTGCTATGCCAGAAGTATAAACAGGAAAAACTATGGAGTATTTGCAATTAGAAAAATGTGTTTTTCACCAGATATTAGAAGCAGAAACAACATATATATTTATATTATATATGGTCACACAAAAGGTTATATTACTCTTTTCTTAAGATTTGTTGACGTAAGAGCTATAGAAATTCGAATGACCTTTAAAACTACATCGAACATAGTTTTGATTTATGCAGACTAGTTTTACGATGCCGAAGATATTTAACAATGTTTTCCACAAAGGCTAAGGTACTTGTTGAAAACAATTATTAAATTTGCTGAGCAAATGTTAGGAATGTTTTCCATGGATAAATTTAAATCTAAATTTAAAACCAGTTAATTTGATGCGCGAATTATGCCTTCTGCGCCCATACCCTCAATTCCTCGCTGCAAAAACAAAAACATTTCTTTCATCCCCACATGCATTAAGTGCAAATATCATGGGCGCTTTCTGCAAACGCGCAATTCCTTAAGATTATTTCTCTCCTTTTTCACATTTAAAGAAGGTTCGCAAGCATTAACTAAGGAAATTAGACTCTGCTAACATACGAAAGCCAGTCTCTGCATTCGAATTGTCATCACTGTAAAATAGGAAACCAATTTCCTTGCGGAAATTTCTCTAAAAGGCCAAAAGGTGGGTATAGACCTTTCCACAATTTACTCGAGTTACCAAACAAAATTGCTTTGGCCAGGTCAGTATTTATGAATTTGTCTCATCTCGAGTAGAATTATGGTTTCATTTTCACTAGCTCAAGCGAATTCAGAAAAGGTGTAGCAGAAGGGCCTGGTTTTGCGAAGGGTGGGTAGCGCTTTCCGATGGATAAATCCTTATCCAGTGGATAAGTCGAAGCTGTTATGCAATCCAATAAATTTATCCTCTAGATAAGATTTATCCGTCGGATAGCGCTATCCACCCTTCGTACAACCAGGCCATGACCCCTTGCAGCACGTCGGAATGCAGCTCAATTTGGAGGGGGGAAAAAAGGTTCCCAATTCTCAGGAGATTCAAATTTTTTGTCTTGTCCTCCAAATTAAGCTGCTTTGACGTCAAGTGAAAGGGGTGTAGTACAGTGAGAACCTTCCTTCCTTCCTTCCTTCCTTTGTTTCATTCTTTCCTTCCTTCCATACTACCCTCGTTCCTTCGTTCCTTTCTTCCTTCCTTCGTTCCTTCCTTTCTTCCTTACTTCTAATGCTTTTTTCATGTATTCCAGGGAGTTCCCTGGTGTTTCTATAAAGAAGACTTTCAGGCTGGATACGAGATGGTTGGAGATGAGGTTGAAACCAGCCTGGGCGAGAAAGTCAACCTAAGACGCATGAACTACAAGTCTATATATGGAAACGATATTGAGACTATTATACTTGACATAGAATACCAGACCAGTGACCGTGTGCACTTCAAGGTAAGATGAACCACAGGGATCCCGGTTCCAGTTTCAGAACCCTTCATTCCTTGCGGATGTTTTACTGGCAAGGAGTGCATTTCTTCAATATGATTCAGAAATGTATGCTAGCTAGTTAAGGTCGTCATGGTAACGCCTGCAACGCTTTACGACATTACAGGACATTACATTGCTACATATTTCACTTTCAAACTTGCCTGACAAATGAAGTTCACCAAAACTTAAAATCTTTTCTTAAAACCACAGGTAGCCCAAGCTATGGTTCCGAATAACTATATAAAAAGAATGTATGGCAGATCATAAAATTTCTTCAAAATAAAATAAAATTCATCATTTATTGTTTCATCCTAAAATCGCCTTAAGGTGACTACTTGAACATTCAATTTGAGCCCACGATGTGCGCGCACACGAAAACCGCTCAAAAGCGCATAATAAGCTTCGGAATTTTATTTAGGGATCATACAGTTCGTTGTGTGATTTAACCATTTTCCCCTTTCAGTTTTACGATCGAAACGTCCAAAGGTATGAAGTTCCAGTTGATATGCCAAATGCAACGACTAAGGCTGCAGATCTGAAGTACGAGATCAAGTACACGAGAAAAAAACCTTTTGCTATGCAAATCATAAGAAAAGACACCAAAGCTGTATTGTAAGTATTGGGAGTTACTCATCCATCCATCCATCCATCCATCCTTTCATTAATCCATCCATCCATCCATCCATCCATCCATCCATCCATTCATCCATCCATCCATTCATCCATCCATTCATCCATCCATTCATCCATCCATCCATCCATCCATTCCTTTCTTCCTTCCTTACTTCCTTCATTCATTCAGTCATTTGGAGCATCGGGAGTACATATCTGAGGTTGGTGATTTTTCACTAATGCATTCTAAAAGCAATGCTCATAATATTTATCATTGGGTTTCTTTAGCATTACTTTAACATTTCTATCTCTATGCTTCCTTTCCAGTGTTATATAATCCACGTAACTCAATCATTTATTCATTCATTGAATAACTGACTAAAGTAACTCACTGGTTGGTTGATTTTTACTTTTCCAGGTGGGATTCGTCTGTTGGTCTTTTCGTATTTAGCGATCAGTTCCTCCAAATCTCCACCAAGACACCCTCCACGTATGTGTACGGCATTGGCGAGCAAGAACATCCGTCCTTCAGACACAACATGACTTGGATGACTTGGCCTATATTCACGAGGGACCAGTTCCCTTTTGTAAGTCATTACATTCAACACGTATTTGAAAACATGCATTTGTAAAATGAAAATCTTTAAAACAAAAAAACAAAAAACAAAAAAAAAAAAACAAAAAAAAAACAAATTGTAAAATGAAAATCTTTATAGAGAGTTTTGCAAAAAGTGTACCAGTCAGAACCATAGGGAAAATACACGTGACCCTATGCCCTTTGAACAATGCAGCTGTTTGTGTTAATATAAACCCCTTAGAAATGAAAAGAACAACTCGACATTAGTAAGAAAGCGAAGTTTAAGTTCATATGTGGTACAGGAGAAATAGCGTGAAACATATCAATCAATCAATCAATGTATTCCTCATTTTTCTTGGAAAAACATTAAGGTGTTACTAGCTTAAAACTGTCGACATATAATCGAATATATTACTAGGATTTGTATGGGAAAATATGTAGGATGTCCCGCTTTTGGTGTCCAGAGATTTCTTTAAATACAAATTCTAAAAAAACATTGAATAGATACTGTACATATTTTTTCAGAATGGTGGTAATGCTTATGGTCATCATCCATTCTATATGTCTCTGGAGAATGATGGCAAGGCACATGGTGTATTCCTGCTGAACAGCAACGCCATGGGTGAGATAGATGGCTTATTTTACGTTTTTTAAGAGGGACACAGACGGAGGGACGGACCGACCGACCGACTGAATGATTGAACGAACTAAGAATGAGAGAAGAAAGGAAGGAAGAGAGAAAGAGAAATTAAGCAAAGAAGGAAAGAATGAATGAATGAAATAAACAAGCAACCACAACAACAACAACAACAACAACAACAACAACAACAACAACAGATAGATGGATGGATGGATAGACAACTAGAAGGAGGGTATTGAGGGGCCCATAATTTTCGTGTTATTCTTTACGATATCCGAACGAATTGAGCGCTCTTCTATCTCTACGTTTTCATGGTAATACGATTTCACTAGTAATGTTACAATGTTCATTTCTCTTACATATCTAAGAGATGGCACTTCAGCCCTTGCCCGCTATTACGTACCGCACCATTGGAGGTATCCTTGACTTTTACGTTTTCCTTGGACCGACACCAGAAGCCGTTATCAGCCAGTATACTGAAGTGAGTCATGTACAAAATATCTAGAATCTAAATTACAGTTGCGGATCCAGAACGATATTTTTTTTCATCTACCGGGCATATAAACCAGTTCATAGTTTAAGAATCGTTTTCAGTGCGCATGCGATTTTATCTCGAATTTCTCACCTTCTTTTGTTTAATTATAAACAAAAGAAGGTTTAAACAAAAGAAGGAGAGAAATTCGGGATAAAATCGCATGCGCACTGAAAACGATTCTTAAACTTTGAACTGGCCTATACGCTCTAATTTTCATTTACGCACTCCTGCGTTTATTGTTTATGGTTATTGTTGTTGTTGCTGTTGTTATTGTTGTGGGGTTTTTTACTAGTGAATGTTAATATCTGTGTTGAATGTTTTGTTTAAGGCCATTGGTCGCACCTTTATGCCGCCATATTGGTCGCTTGGCTTTCAGTTGAGCAGATGGGGATACAACAACATCGAGACGGTTAAAAAACTAGTAGAAGACATGCGCAAACACGATATACCGCAGGTCAGTAGTGAATGAATGCCGGTTCAGACTCAGACAAGAGTACTACGAGGATCACCTGGTAATTTCTATATATTTTTATAGGACAGTAAACAAATTGAAAGAATTTATAATAAATTGGAGTGGAGTCTTGACCATGAATGCCAAGCTTATTACTAAAATCAGACAAAATCCTCAGAGTCATGTGCGATTTTATTTGCTCTTAGCTACGTTTACATGATAACATTTACAAGATTTTAACTCCACTGGGAAAACTACTGCAACGGTGATTGGTTTGCTATTGTCTGAGTCGAAAAAAATAATTTGCAGTCGCGACAAAACAAACTCACTGTTGGTGGACGTTCACCGAAATCTTGTCGCAAGGTGATTGCGTGCGTGTCAATGAGAGTGTCTCTAATGTAATTTGTTTTGGTTTCAAAAGGACGTTCAGTATGGAGACATCGACTACATGGTTCGACAGCTTGATTTTACATACGATAAGAATAAGTTTGCAGGCTTACCTGACTATGTTCGCTCAATCAAGAAAGATGGCCTGAGATACATTATTATATTGGTAAGTTTTACAATGCGTGGTACATCTTAGACTGTGCAGATCTATGACACAATTAATCCATCCATCCATCAATCCATTCATCCATTCATCCATTCATCCATCCATCCATCCATCCATCCATTCATCCATTCATCCATCCTTCCATCCATTCATCCATCCATTCATCCTTCCATCCATTCATCCATCCATTCATCCTTCCATCCATCCATCCATCCATCCATCCATTCATTCATTCATCCATTCATCCATCCATAAATCCAACAATTTATCCATCCACACAACTATAAACATACCAACTATTTGGCTTGTTCTATGTTTCCCTCAATCTATCCTTCCACTTCACTCATTTAGCCGTTCATGTTTCTTATTTATTATCTCCGATTTATTATCTCGATTTGATCATCTCAAAGGATCCAGCCATAGGAGCAAACGAAAGTTCCCCATACAGACCATACGACTACGGCAACATACTGAACGTCTGGGTCAAAGACAACAAAGGAAACACTCAGTTTGGAAAGGCGAGGACTGATTTATTCTAGAGTGGAATGCTTTTTTGATCCATGGTTGCTGATACTAATAGGAAAATAACATGTCTTTTGGTGGGCACTGTAATATTATGCGTAATTATGCACATTTTATGCGGGCATGCGCAATGCGCGCACGTTGCATGTGCGAGGCCAAGGATAGGGATCTAAGAAGAAGTTAGCAGCAATTAAACAAGAGAACCCAATAATATAGCTTCATATTCTATTACAGGCACATTGTTTATTTGTGGCCCGTGTAGCATCAATTTTGCGCCCAAGCGCAGCGAGGGTGCAAACGATGCTACAAGGACCACAAATAAACAATATGCACGACAAAAGTCATGTTATTATCATTATCATTAATATACAAGACCAAATTATACAAAGTCTTCAATATCTTCAATACATTTTCCTTAAAAAAACAAAGTTTTTATACATAGGAAACAAGAAAACATCAAACGCACGCGCTTTGAAATGGTTTCCTTAAGATCTGATTGGCTGACAGCAGTCGTAAGTCATTCTCTCAACCAATCAGATCGAAGCAGGGCGGTAAATGCATTTGCAGCCCGCGCGCTTGGCGTTTGGCCCGCTAAACTGAACGTTTTAGTGAGGACAGTTTCATATTTGGCCTTGTATATTGATGATAATGTGCTTTTTCAGGTAAGGCCGACCTACGAGAACGTCAAGGTTAATAAAAGCCTCAACTGGGACGAGCAAACTAGAGTGAGTATTGTTAAAATAACTGACCTCTTATTATCGGGCGTATATATTTTTTTCCCATTTCCGACCACGTGTCTTCATCTGTCAATCAAGGCCCCTGAAGTGAGTGATATGAAAACGTTTATGTCAGACCTCAACCTTTTCTTGATTTCTCCTGTCTTGCTATCTGTCTGTTTATCTATCTGTCTGTCTGTCTATCTGCCCGTCTGTCTGTCTGTCTGTCTTTCTTTCTGTCTGTCTGTCTATCTGTCTGTCTGTCTGCCTATCTGTCTGTCTGTCTATCTGTCTATCTGTCTGTCTGTCTGTCTGTCTGTCTGTCTATCTGTCTGGCCGTCTGTCTTTCTGTCTGTCTGTCTGTCTGTTTATCTGTCTATATTTGTGTTTGACTGTCTTCTTGTCTCTTCTTCATTGATTGCATGATTGGTTTGTCATTATTGACCAGCTGTACCGTCAGTGGGCAGCATTCCCTGACTACTTCCACAAAGACGCCACGACTTACTGGGGAACACTCATCAAAGAGTTTCACGAGGAAATTAAATTTGATGGATTATGGATCGTAAGTATAATTACTTATCAACAGCACAAATCCTTGTCCCTTGTCCCTTGTCCCTTGTCCCTTGTCCCTTGTCCCTTGTCCCTTGTCCCTTGTCCCTTGTCCCTTGTCCCTTGTCCCTTGTCCCTTGTCCCTTGTCCCTTGTCCCTTGTCCCTTGTCCCTTGTCCCTTGTCCCTTGTCCCTTGTCCCTTGTCCCTTGTCCCTTGTCCCTTGAACGAAGTTCATTTCTTCCTTCGTTCTTTCATAGGACATGAACGAGCCTGCAAACTTTGTGAAGGGAACTATTTATGGTTGTCCAAAGACTAAATGGGATTATCCACCATACAAACCAAAAAGTAAGACATATACATTTAGAAAATATTTGAGAATACTGCGCGCGCTCTGATTGGTCAAACAGATGAAATAAAAAATGTTGATATCCAAGGGCAGAATACAAGCACAGCTCTAACGTTTGGTTTATTTAAAATAAACGTCCTTGTTTTTACGAGTGTAGAACTTAATAGCCAGTGGCTAACAAACCTGTGGCCCTCGTTCCATGATCGAATTGAATTTTTATGGAGAGAGGAAAACTGGAGAACCCAGAGAAAAACCCTCGAAGCACAGGAGAGAACCAACTAGAAACTCTGCTCACATACAACACCGCGCCAGACGGGACTCGAACTCGATTTTATAAAAGCAATACGCCTTTGTTGATTGGTCTTGTTTGTTTGATTCATTTTAATTGAGTTTTGGTTCAGGTTGGTTATGGTGTCAAAGGGTGCCAAAGCCGAAAGGTCAATTTCCTAGTGATAAGGGAAATATATAGAAGCTTACAAGTATTCAAAATTTGCCAAAAACACAAAAGCCAGGATGGTCAAGCCTGGTTAAGGGACCAGGGGACCTTCGCGACCGTGTTCACAAAAACCTCGTATCACACAAACTACTCGTCTAATGTCGGTAAAAGTACAGATTTTCTTGACGCTCAATAAACACAAATTTTAACCATGTTGATATTTTCTTGATCAATCTCAACAGCTTTTAAGAGTGCCAGCTTTATAATTTTCGACCACTCATTTCCAATCTCATGCATGTTTATCCCATGTATCAGGTGTTCTTGGTGCAGTTCTGGCTGACAAGACACTTTGCATGAGCGCAAAGCATGCTACTGGCTCACACTATGACCTGCACAGCTTGTATGGATGGAAACAATCAATCATTACACAACAGTGAGTACTTGCATGCGTTTCTTTGAGAGGCGCAGTAATGTGAAGAAGAGAAGAGGGAGCGCAGGAAAGACATTTCCTCTTCTCTTCACTCACAACATTGCAGACAACCGAACAAAGCAGGCTACAGTTTGTACTTGAGTATCAGTAAACACCGCGCTGTTCCTTGATTACAGCCATTTTCATAATTACAAGGACAATGAAATTCAAATATCAACGTGCAAATCGGTGATATCGCTGCTGTCAATCAATGATAATCAGTTGGTACCTTTTATATTTTTGACTGGCGGCAGTGAAAAAGCAAATTCCAACGCGCAACTCGCAACTTTGGTGTCCTCTTAATTATGAAAATTGCAGTAATGAGTCAACTATATTCTAGGATTATGAACGACGGGGTATTTCTAATCTTTAAGAATGAAAGACCATTTATCGTTCTTGGATACAACTGCACAAATATTTAACAAATGTTATTACCTGGACAATATAACCAAATATAACTGAGTTTGCGCTTAAATAATATCAATACATTTATTTCCAGAGTTGTTCGAGATCTGCTTAAGAAGCGAAGTATTGTATTATCCCGTTCCTCCTTTGCGAGTAGCGGGAAATACGCGGGACACTGGCTTGGAGACAATGTTGCAAAGTGGAATCAAATGCATGCTTCGATTATTGGTGAGTATAAAAAGGGTTAATAATTTAAAGTGACACTAAAGCCTCCTCTATAGACCCCTTGCAGTACTTCGGAATGCAGCTCAATTTTGAGGACAGAACAATAGGTTTCCAATTCTCAGGAGATTGAAGTTCTTTTGTTTTGTCCTCCAAGTTGAGGTGCTTTGACGTCAGTCACGTGAAAGGGGACTATTCTGGCCAATTGCTGGGTTTCACTTGATGTCTCTCATGCAGAACTTCTTCAGCTAAGTCGTAAATTTGTATTATGACGTCATTAACCCTTACTACTAGAACCCCTTGCACACTTTCTTTTGTTCAGTTCATTATCACCAATTGTCTTACTATTCTCATGAGGAAATACGAATTTGAGTATAAAAGAAAACTTGCGAAGCATTTTGGTAGAGTTGGTTAAATGACGCCATCATGCGTGTGTGGGATTCTTTCTGGCTGACAGTATGTGGTTGTCAGTGTTTGATCACGTTTTGGAGAGCATAAGGAGATTCAAATCCAGCAATATTGTTAATGTTTAAGATCAGGCCGTTGGCTTTGTCCAATACACTTTGTTCAATTATCCAATAGAATGAACTTTTTATTTAACGGCTTAACACAGGCTGGGATTGTGATTGGCAATTGCAATAGCAATCCAACAAATTAAACGAATTATGTTATCTATCGATTGTTATAATTCCATTGCATTTCTTTATTGTTTTCCAGGAATGCTGGAATTTAACCTGTTTGGTATGCCTTATGTAAGTTCTGATGATAAGACTTCACCAACCTGACAATAAACCCTTGCAGCACTTCGAAATGCAGCTCAATTTGGATGACAAAACAATAGGTTTTCATCTCTCAGGAGATTGAAATGCTTTTGTTGTGACCTGCTTTGACGTCACGTGCAAGGGGTCTATACAGTAGACCTGGTTAGCTTGGGCGTAATGTTTTCCCATTTCATCAGATCACGTGGTATTCCCTTAAAGAGAATAAGGTTCTTTGCTTCGCAGTTGTATCCATATTCATGTGTCTTCTCATGCACAACCGTTAAACAAAGAAATGATACTCTAAGGGATGTCACGTGGTCTGAAGTCGGAAAACATTACACCCAAGATAAAGAGTTCTATAGGTACCCATTCTTTCTCTAAAGATCGGCGCTGATATCTGTGGATACTCTGATGCTCCTTCAGTAGAGCTATGCACGAGGTGGATGCAGCTGGGGGCGTTTTATCCCTTCAGTAGAAATCACAATGGCTTCGGAAACAAGGTATTATGTTATAAATTTTACCCCGGATTTTTTTTTTCTAAATAGAAACCCTGCACTTAATTTAACTTATCCCAAGAAAACATCACATCACATCACATCACATCACATCACATCACATCACATCACATCACATCACATCACATCACATCACATCACATCACATCACATCACATCACATCACATCACATCACATCACATCACATCACATCACATCACATCACATCACATCACATCACATCACATCACATCACATCACATCACATCACATCACATCACATCACATCACATCACATCACATCACATCACATCACATCACATCACATCACATCACATCACATCACATCACATCACATCACATCACATCACATCACATCACATCACATCACATCACATCACATCACATCACATCACATCACATCACATCACATCACATCACATCACATCACATCACATCACATCACATCACATCACATCACATCACATCACATCACATCACATCACATCACATCACATCACATCACATCACATCACATCACATCACATCACATTTTTTACACTTAACATCTTTTTACATCTCTAGGCCCAAGATCCCACAGCTTTTGGTCCCGAGCACGCCAAAGCATCTCGTGAAGTGTTGAGAATGCGTTATTCTCTTCTGCCATTTTTGTACACCTTATTCTACGAGTCGAGGAGGACTGGTGCTACAGTTGTTAGATCCATTATGAGCGAGTAAGTCGTTATGATCCATATTTGAGAATTTGTTCTGAGTTTGGGATCACAGGAAGGTTAAAATTAGTTCTTCCTTTTGTGCGCCAGTTGTTCTCACAAACAGCACTCATTATCATTATATGCAGGCAATGCATAAGACTTCCGTCCGGAAAAAAGCAAAAGCTAGATTCCAGCCCCTCAAATCAAGTTATCCTGTCTTTTACCGCCTAGGTTTACCTCTGACAAGAAGACGTGGGACATTGATACAGAGTTCCTGTGGGGGCCTGCCTTACTGGTATCTCCTGTCTTAGGGAAGGTGAGTTTAGACTCAAGTCTATGCCTAGCGACAAAGGCTGAACACTGAAGAGCTTGAGGTGAGCAGTAGGAGGGAGAGAAAAAAACGGTCCTTATATTTTTACGAGGGTAGAACTTTTAATAGCCAGTGGCTAACAAACCTGTAGCCCTCGTTCCATGATCGAATTGATTTTTTACGGAGAGAGGAAAACTGGAGAACCCAGAGAAAACCCCTCGAAGCACTGGAGAGAACCAACTAGAAACTCTGCTCACATATAACACCGAATCCGGTAATCGAACCCGTGTCGCATTGTCTAGAGGCGGGCGATCACACTGCTACGCCACCCTTGCTTCCCTGAGAAAGAGGAATGACGTGCTCCATCTCATTGCTCTCATTTTGAGATTTTGAGTATTATTGTATATATTATCTAATAATTGATATTGTCTATCTATTTATATATTATATAGGGCCGTAATTTAGAAAACTGTAAAAGGTTATTGAGTTTCCCTCTTGAAATAAAGTTATTATTGTATTGTATTTTCTCATCTTCCCTCCTCCCAGGTGATCCTCCCTCTTCCTCCGTAGATTCGTCGAAACAGAGTAGACTATACCTGATTCGAAGATGGAGGCAGAAAAGGGGGACGTCAGAGATAGAGGAAGATAGGATAGAAAAGAACACAGAACGTAAAAGGAAGATACGCGATGAGAAGACGAAAGGGGAAAGGAAGGGATCAGAGGAGGAGGAGGAGGGAGGCTTCATTGAAGTCTTCGGAGACCTATGCCAACTAGCAGAGGGGATGAATAGATCCAGACGGAACTCTGAAATAAGCACAAGCCACATAGTGACCTCTCCCTTAGATTAGTTGAATTTGTTTTAATCTTACATTTTTATTGATGTTCAAGGGCAATAGAAGTGTTAGAGCTTACCTACCAGATGATCGTTGGTTCCAATACGACACGGTAAGACAGACACATGCGGCACAAGTAAATGACCCTAAAGAAAACCTGTTAACTTTTTTGTTTGCGTGCATTTCAGCACATTTCCAAGATGCTTTATAGGCCCCTTGCAGAACTTCAGAATGCCGCTCAATTTGGAGGACAAAACAATAAGTTCCAATAGACCATGGACTTATTTGCACAGGCTTTATAAGTTTATAAGTCAGCTAACTGTAATGTAAAGAATGTGCAAGTTGAATAATACCAATCCCTCGGACTTTTAATGGTGTATTTGAATAGCTGACTTATAAACGAGGCTAAGCCTGTGCAAATGAGTCTGTGGTCTTCAAAAACAGCGGTTTGCATCGAATGAGAAACTGGAGTATTCAAAGGAGATTAAAATTCTTTTGTTTTGTTTTCCAAATTGAGCTGTTTTAAAGTCACGTGAAAGGTTCTATTGCTGTTTTTCACATGACGTCATCTTGGTTGAATTTTACAAAAGATTTGTAATCAGTGTCTTTTGTTATATCATCCAACATGGCCGCCGTGTCTTTTGTTATATCATCCAACATGGTGGCCATGTCTTTTGTCATATCATCCAACATGGTGGCCATGTCTTTTGTCATATCATCCAACATGGTGGCCATGTCTTTTGTTACATCATCCAACATGGTGGCCATGTCTTTTGTTACATCATCCAACATGGTGGCCATGTCTTTTGTTATATCATCCAACATGGTGGCCGTGTCTTTTGTTAAGTTAATTTAGCACGGAGCTCGTACTGAAACTTTGTGCGGAAGTTTCTTTGCAAGAACGTTTAAGTTTCAAGGACTGATTTAGACTATTTGTAAGTTTAATTGCAGGCAAGTAAAATTTTCGACTAATTTGAATACAGACTACGAGCATGCGCAGATGGTTTTCCTTATATCATGCATCTTCTTAACTGATCACAAGACATCGTTTTACAATTTTATCGTAGGGTAAAGAATGTCCTCGGCGTGGTCGCAAAAACTTTGTAATCTGGGAAGCTCCCTTAGACTACATTCATGTACACGTCAGAGGTGGTCATGTGATACCCACCCAGGATCCAGCCAGGAATACAATGCTTAGGTATGCAAAGAGTGACAAAGTAACGTGGATGTGGGGAGGGGAGGGTGGTCAAGCAGATGAAGCTCTCCTCTCCTCCCCCGTCTAAAAATCGCCATTTATTTCTTTTATTTTTTATCACACGAATTCTTATACGGGAATTTGAGAAATAACCCTTCAAAATGGTCAGATCTTATGAACTTTGTGAAAGATCAAAGATCAAATGATAAGAAAGGTAAATGGGGTGCTCACCATCCTTCCCCCCCCCCCCCCCTCCCTCCAAAAAAGAAAAAGAAAAACAAAACAAAACAAAAAACGGAAATTTCGGCTGGAAAACAAATAGTGTGTGTCATTCCGATCAGAAAGTTCCAGAAAACTCGGTCTTCCGATTGAGGTAATCCACTTTCCCGCTTTTTTCGGTTCTTCCGGTCGCTTACTATCGCTTACTATTCCAAGGATGGAATGGTTTCAATAGACCTCATCGGCTTGGGTGTAATTTCATTTCCATTTCCATTTCAGACCACGTGTCATTCCCCAGAGTATCATTTCATTGTTTAACGGTTGCGCATGAAAAGATACATGAATATGGATACAACTCAAACAAAGAATCTTATTCTCAAGAGAATGACACGTGGTCTGAAATGGGACAACATTACCCCAAGCCGATGAGGTCTATTGTAAGCTTCCCTGATCTCTAATTTGTGTGCATTTGTTTTCGCAATCATTTGATTGTAAAGTAGTTCTTTTTTACCGTTAGCCGCAAGAATAAGATGGGAGTCGTGGTTGCCATGAGTGATGACTACAAATCTAAAGGACAGATGTTCTGGGATGACGGCGAGAGTATTGGTAAACATAAAACGCACAAGATTCCATTTTAACATATCATATTTTAGGGGTAATGGATATCACTTACTAACTTAGGGAAAGTGAAAATATTGTACAAATCGACGCAATTTTAGATTAATCCTTTTTGTCTTTCGATAAATACCGCTGTACCCTTGATCGCAGAGTCTTTTGTGCAGGCTAGTATAATGCTTCGTTTTAGAATGAACTATTCATAAATGTAATTTTTTTGTGTGGAAAATGTACCCCCTCAACAAGCAATAGATCAAAACGAGTGTAAGTGGTTGATCAGGAATCTAAACACCGAGAAACGGATGAAAACAGGAGGTCGTTAGGGTGAGGCCAAGTGCTTTTATCGTTACGAGGTTATTGGATCTCCTGATCAAACACGAAGCACGGGGGGGAAGTGTAGGTAGCGAAGTGGGTTAGTTTAAGGTATAGGTATATTGTATGTTGGGATTGGATTTAATCAACATGTTGGAGCAAGGTGTCCAAGGGTGTGCACGTGACCCATAAACAAGCATCTAATTGGTGCATCAAGCTTATGAATTATTAATGAGTTTGAAAAGACATCTTTTAAAATTAGAATACTTTATTTACTGACCATCACCATCTACTTCCTGCTATACTTCCATAAACTTGCTGTTAGACATTTAGTCAATATATATTTTTATTGTTTTCCAGATACATATGAAAATGGACAGTATTTGCTTGTGAACTTCACAGCCGACGCGGTAAGACTATTATAATCGATCAACACTACAATCGTGTAAAGCAATGAGATCATATCATGTTAAATGACGTTTCTATCAATGATCACCTAGGCCTGATGGTCGCCGGCAGCACAGCCATATTGGAAGGTAGATCAAAAGGTGTATTTATTTTGTTGCCATCCAGCCTGGCTGTCGTCTTGTGACCGCGCTAAACCCCAATAATAAATATTAGATAAATAAAAAAACTTATAAACAAGGGTTTCACAGAAACCATTTTGCAAAGCCGGAACGATCAAATGTTTTTACATGTTCGTTTACCACTAGTAACCTGGGCTCAAGAGTCACTCCAGTACTTCCCCAAACCTCTGACCGAGAAGGAATGGAGCGAGCCTTTGTATCGAATCGAAATCCAGAGAAATTTACCATTCTCGTACCCAGACCCTCCTCATAACGAGAATCAGAGGTTCTGGAAAACCCTAAAATTTTATCGAATTTCCTTGGCTGTTGAAAATAACAGAGCAACGAGCTCTGATTGGTTAAATAGGATAAACAAACACACCAACAAAACCAAGCAAGGCAAATCGACTAAAAGGTTACATATTTTTTCGAATCTTGAATTCAATTCTATTTCCATTTGTCGAACACATAAACATTATTCGCAAAGAGAAGACGTAAACAAGCCGTTAGAAAGGTTGAGCCGGTATTTTATAGTCAGCGATCCTGAGATAGAGCATGCGCTCTGAAGACCTGCTCGCAAGATTCCTGCTTCCGGTCAGTAGGGTTTCCCAGAGCCAACGATTTGGCTAATGAGTAAGGTCTGGGAACGAGAATGGGAAATATATTTTATCGCAGTAGTTGTGGGGGTTTTTCTTCTTGTTGCCTAGCAACACAAAATATTGACAAAGTAAAACTAAAACGAACAAATATGACGGTACTGATACAACTTTTATTGTTTTACCAGACGTCAGTCAAATTGGCCGTGGTCAAAAACAGCTACAATGGTGCCAATGGTCTGATGTGGGGATCTGTTTACGTTTATGGACTGAAAGCCAACAAGATCTCGTGGGTAAAAGCTAACGGAAATGACGTCACTAAAAACAGTACAATCACCGAAAAAACTCTGGTAAATGCTATTTTTCATGGCGCGCAAAACTATGTCTGCTTCATGATGTTGATGGTAGATACTTTTCCAGTTTTCAAACACCTACGTTGTAGCTCTTTCAAGAAGTTATCTGAGCAAAAATTGTTCAGACCTGCCGAAAACGTCAATGCAGCAAGAGTAGCGTATCTGTAATACGTGCGCCTTTCACTGTGAGTCCTACAGGTCTGTTCTCAAAATTTTAGTGAAACTATCTAAATACTTTATTTTCAAAGAAGTTTTGATCAAAAATTTGAAAACAGAATAAACAAATCAAGGAGATTAATTGTACAAAAGTTAGTACGATCGTGTGGCAATTCAACAACAATGTCCGAACTTTTTGGTGACCGTAACACCATCCACCACGTGAAAGCCTATCGCCAAAAAGGTGGATTGACAATTACAGTGAGGACACTCGAACCGTGAACACTTTGAGGTTTTTTCATACTTTTTTTTCTCCTTTATCCCTTGTGTGAATCGATTTGAAATATGATTTATTTTGAACAATAAGATTATTTGAGTTCAGTGCTTCATTTTCAGAAGGTTTGAAGCAGTAGAAAGTTCATAAAATAAAAAATATAAAAATATCAAGTGTTCATGGTTCGAGTGTTCTCACTGTAACTAAAAATAGTTTTATTCACAACTACAGGCTTTGAAGATCAATGGATTGCAACTAGACATCACTAAAGACCACATGATCACCTGGGATGTCTCGTATGTCTCAGCATCGGTACCTCTGGCGGCAAAATCCCTCCTTTTCTTCGTGCTGCTGCTGACCCTAGTGATCGCACTCACTGAGCATTAAAACTGCAGAGCATGTGAGTCTTTTTCAGACCATTTGCACGTTTCCTTGAGTACTATTTCTTTGTTTAGTGGAAGATACTTCAAGATAAAGCCGTCTATGGAACTAAATGTCGAAATTCCTAGACGCTGAATGTTTTAGCTTTCAAGGTACCTAGAGCTACCATTATTTGTCATGATTAAACACTTAAAAGAGCCATTTACTTGAGATGTTTGCTAATAGTATGAAAATGTAGGATGTGCTAAAGCTGAATGCCATTAAATGACTAAATGAAAATAATATTGATATTTCATTAATTTAAAGAGACCTGGGATCTTGTACACTGGGTTACCGCGGGCCTCTAAGAGCCTAAAGAAGTGAAACTTAGCCCAGTCATCAATAATCTATATTATAATAGTCTAACCAGTCCCCCGTCTGTGCCACAAAATGTCTCAGGGTGTTTACTCTCCAGCCAACTAAAGCCCGTAAATCACAAGAGCAAGTGTTAGTGTGGTGGCTTTTGGGTATCTCTGGCTGAGAGGTTCGCTCTTCGCAAAACCAGAAAATCAAATTTTGTCTTTAAAACTCACGCTCGGCCAGATAAGCCACAGGTAGTGCCATCTTCTTTTTCAAGAAGCACGAGGTTGGCACATTTTCCCGCCTTTTTCTATATCAGAGTCATATCGACGCGCGTACACAAGTTTTGTACATTTTCCCGCCTTTTTGGGTAACATGGGTGGCGTACGCTGCCAACGCGCCGTCTTTCACCACTGTGGTTTCAAAGGTTCGGGTCACTGGTTCGAGCCCTGTGGTCGCCATATGTGAATTGAGTTTGTTTGGTATGCTGTTCTCTCCTTTGCTATGAGGGTTTTCTCCGGGTACTCCGGTTTCCTCCCTCCTCAAAAATCAACATGTGATTCGAGCGTAGTATGTAATAGATATTCAATGTAGGATGTGTGTGAGAGTGGACGGGGGGAGAAACCGCTGAATGGGACCTGGCTCCCCTTGTGTCCTCCTGGGCTTCGCCCGAAAAATTAAATCAAATTTAGATCTTGCCGGCATATTCTAAGTTCAAAAAATATCGACATCTGTGGAGCTTGTCTTTTCTTAGTCACATTTGTTGTGAATCACTTATTTATGACACGGTATTTTATCGCAAGTGATTGTGACAGCTATACAGTTTAGTGAATTAATACCATTCATAATGAATACCAATCATAATATTATGCATAAATGGATTTTGCTTTTTCATTTAGTCAGGAATTTCTCTAAATTGTTATTAATTAGTTTGTTTATACAATCCATGCAGTTAAATATTCTGTTTTCCTCCCTCTGCAAAACAACACCCTAAATTCTAATTCTAATTGTAATTCTGTGAGTTAGTCATGCCCTGACTTTGATCAGCTTAGAGGTTGTTTCAGGGTTAGATCTTTGAGTTAGCCGTACCCTGACTTAGATCAGCCAAGAGGTTGTTTCAGGGTTCTATCTGTGAGTTAGCTGTGCCCTGACTTAGATCAGCCAAGAGGTTGTTTCAGGGTTCGATCTGTGAGTTAGCCGTGCCCTGACTTAGATCAGCCAAGAGGTTGTTTCAGGGTTCTATCTGTGAGTTAGCCATGCCCTGACTTAGATCAAGAGTTTGTTTCAGGGTACCGATAAATGTTGAAGGTTTTTATAGGCTTTAAGCGTGGAAGTCAGATTCTATACTAATCGGCGTGCATGTTAACAAGTTGAATAAGTTGATAATTATTAGTGCGGTTTTCATGTCATATAAGTTGGGGGAAAAACGATACTACAATAAGGAACTGTAACAGTGTTATAGCCGTAACAACACGTTGTGATTGCCGATGAATTAATGGAAAACAATAGGAAGCCATTTCAATGTTACGGCACAGAGCACAGGCAGTCCAAACAATCCATCTTTACCGTAAATGTATGGAACGAAATAATATCGAAGACAAGCTGTACCTATCCAGAATGACATCAAATACCTTTAACAGCAACACAGGGCCCAGTTATGTACAAATTTATTTCAACAAAAACATAAGTATGATTTCGTCGAATACTTTTGCTGTAAAAATGGATTGTTTGGGCTGCCTGTGGTACTACTTCAACAATTTCCACATACTCTCTTGACATGGGAAGGTTTACTAGCACAATCATGTTCCATTGTATAACCAGGTATTGTATAAAAGCATGCTATGTACTTCTTACAGTCATATGGATGATCATGATAACCCTCTGTTCTTCCAAGGCAAAAGGCATATACGTCAATATTTTTGGGTGTAGTACTGACTAAAGCACTTGTCTGGCTTGCAGTAGAGGGGGTGGAACTTCCCTGGCTTGCAGTAGAGGGGGTGGAACTTCCCTGGCTTGCAGTAGAGGGGGTGGAACTTCCCTGGCTTGCAGTAGAGGGAGTGGAACTTCCCTGGCTTGCAGTAGAGGGGTTGGAACTTCCCTGGCTTGCAGTAGAGGGGGTGGAACTTCCCTGGCTTGCAGTAGAGGGAGTGGAACTTGCCTGGCTTGCAGGAGAGGCTGAAGCACTTGCCTGGCTTGCAGTAGAGCTGGTAGAACTTGCCTGACTAGTGGTTTGGTATTTGGTTTTCAACATTTCCTTATAAATGTTATTCGATTTCTTCATGTACTGTGACGGATTGAACCAGCGAGTTTTGGAGTTCAACTTACAGTTTTTTGACATCAGGTCATACGTTAGGCTTTTACAATGACTTTGATCTTGAAGGCAGTAAAAGAGACACTCTGGATAATCTCTTGTCAAGAATGACGTGTACTGGGAATGTTCCAGAGCAAATCCCCACTGAGATTTCTTTTGACAAAGCTCAACAGCAACAGAGTGACAAATCGATTGAAGAAAAACGGCTAGCAATACAAGTGCTTGAATGATTTCAGGAAAACTCATCTTGGTTTCTAAAAAAATAAAAAAAATTTAAGGACAAAATCATTTTTTTTTTCAAGTTGGAGAAGCCTTAGGACTGAACACAATGCATTAAAATAGGTGAATGTTTGTGGGCTGAGTCATGGCAGATTTTTTTTGCTTCATTTCTAAACTATGGTAACATAAGATTCCCGTAGTATTGATCACCAAAACTCATACGGTTTGAATAACATTGCCGGAAGGCAAGAGAAAAACTTATGATAATAATAATAATAATAATAATAATAATAATAATAATAATAATTCTGATGAGTTTAGCTTTTGAGATTATAATTAAAATAAAAATCACTTGAAAATGACATCGGACGATATCGAAACGTTGTGAAATCAACCTTGCGTTTGTATTTATTTTAATAATAATAATAATAATAATAATAATAATAATGATGATGATGATAATAATAGTAATAGCAATAACAATAGGTTAAAGGTTTGGGTTAGGTTTTGAAATGTCAGTTTGAAGTCTTTTACTAGTAATTTTACCAGGGAAAAATCATATTGTATCAAATTTTTCTGAGGTTAAAATAAAATAATAATAATAATAATAATAACCAGGTAATGGACCCGTCACTTTGTGACATATTGAACTAATTATTGTGAACATATAGTGTGGAAAGTTTAGACTGAGACCTTAGACTGAGTTGTTTCGTTTTGAAAGGTATATTGTCGATCAATA